>JAQFYE010005345.1:0-12074 GCA_034694305.1 Protaphorura glebata | reverse complement strand
CAGGATAGTCAAACTGGTCAACCGAGAAAAACACAGGTAAATGGCCATGCTAGTTTGTTGTTTCACCAGTCCTTAACGTTCTGCATGTTCGTTTGAAATATACCAGAGTCACGCATAACCTTTGCCACCCCCCCTGCAGCCCAATCTGGAGGAGCCGGATAGAAAGTGAGATATGCGTTTTGTAAAGAATCTTATTGCGGATCTAGGGAGCCATTCAGATTGAAAATCCGTTGTGCGTAGTGGCGCTGACAAGCGTTTTAGTAAAAAACGGCGTGAAAAGACCCCAAAAGTTTGGGTTTCTGCTACAAAAACACCCCCAAAATAATTTTTTTCGAAAAATCCGTTGATGCCACCTTTTTTGCAATAATTTTTTGCAATTTTTAAAATGTTGTTTCACCGGTTTGGAGAAAGTCGGTTTTACGGTGCCACGTCATTTGGAAGGAAAATTCTGACTTTATTCACCAAACAATTATTTTGGGCGTGTTTTTGTAGCAGAAACCCTAATTTTTGGAGTCTTTTTATTCCGTTTGTATACTAAATTGCTCGTCAGCGCCGCTAAGCGCAACGGATTTTCAGTCGGAATAGCTCCCTAGATCCGCAATAAGATTCTCTACAAATGCATATCTCACTTTTTACCCGACTTTTCCAGATTGGGCTGCAGGGGGAAAGGGTGGCAAAGGTTATGCGTGACCATGTACAGTGAGGTCTAAAAGTCTTGCACTCCATCCACCATCGTGACTCCGAACACTCCGAAGTGGCGGGGTGCAAGACTTTTAGACCTCACTGTATAGTGGAATGAAGGTTCCTGTCTTTGTATCATGCTAAGCAATATAGGAAGCAAGAACTGCTGCCATCGCGCTATTATTCCAAAATGAATACAATATATCTTTGTATAGCTTCCTATTTTTAGAATTTAACTTTTTATGATAGCTTAATTCTGTTTTTGACAAAAGAATTACTCAGTTTGCATTTCCTCTGTAAAAAGACCGAGATTCCAATGGAGAGAACTTTAAAAGACGAAACATTTCTTTAAATGCATCGCCGTGTCATTTCTGATTTGCTCATTTCAAGCTTTAGATTTTAAATACAAGGATATCCAAATTCTTGCAGATTCATAGAGCTAAATTCACAACATCTAATGTACATTATAATATACATACCATAACCGTAAATGTATTAGTTGAACGCTGCTGTCGTGGAGTAAAACGAAATCGTGCCTTCAACATAGATTTTTATGCTTTCAAATATTTACAATTATCAGCTCACATAATTACTGTGGTCATTTCTTAGAGACTCAGACATGCCAAATGATTTCCTGCTGTCCCGATTAATTCATTTAGACTGAAAGGATTAAATAATTTGTTTTTAATGTAAAACTAATCGACAGTCGCAAAATGATATATACCTAAATGAGTAAAAGTATATTCATTCCCAGATTCCATTGTAATAACATTGTAACACTTGTACTTTATGTATTCGAAACGGCATACCCAACAATGCGTACTACGTATTCAATTAACCATTTTAGTCATTTAGTCTCTCTGCATGTCTTTCGTCGGTTTAATGGAAATCTTCTAAAAAAATATGTTTACTCATGCCGCCGAGAAGGCCTGGCAGCGGTCATCATTAAGGAAATCCAACGAAAATACAAGTCTAATTGTATGCAAGTCATCAGTGTGAGAGTTTTTCATCCTAAATAATACACAAACCAGCAAACGCAGTGCGAATGCCCTCAATGATCAAAACACCTTTACAAAAATACTCACATGCAATTATTAGTGCGCGGTGATGATGAGTGAAGTGGAATTGAGAATTGCCAGTGTGCCAGTGTTTTTTATTGTTACTTTTAGGACACTGCTGCGTCCTAAAGTTTTATATATTTTAAAGCGATTGATTGTAGTAATTACTCAAAAACATCTACGTGTTAATTCTGCCGCTGAAAAGTAATTCGAATCATGTAAAATAACAATAAAAAGTTGGTGAGGTCCGCTCATAACTTTTGCCTCTCCCCCGCAGCGGAACAAGTTTGTAATAAACTTATACATATGTATATTTAAAGGAAGACAGAGTTATAGGTACGGGGGCATAAACTGAAACAATCTGTTGTAAATAATTTCTTTGGTCTACTCCGGCGAAAAATTGAATTCTAAATGCGAACCTATTATTAAAACTACATGTTTATATGAAATGTATGGAAATTAAATGTGTTAATGTGAAATTTATGTTTGAGTAATTGGTATGTCAAGTTATTCAGAGAAAAGAGGCGTGATGTTAGATTCATCCCATACACTGTAATTAAGTTAATTCACTACAATTAGGTTTCAAATTAACATTACATTCCATTATTGTAATACCAAATCAAAAGTGCTGAAATTGAGAACTTAATTCTTCTGATTTCAAATTTCCGTTATGCGACATTATCACTGGGATTACGAAAACCTTGGCACTATTGCATGTGCAAATAAAGCAAAAACCTCCAAAAATCAGTGTCTTTTCTGATTTAATGGTGTTAATGTTATGTTAACTTGTCCATTTTCGGATTGTTAGAGTCGAACTGTGAGCGAATGAATAAATCGAATTTTATTGTAAGACCAAACTTCGGAATATGCAATTGTTTAGGAGATTTTGAAGGAAATCCCACGCACGAGTTTAATTAAAATTGCAAAATAGTTCTTCCCATCAGGCGTGACTTTGACTTAAGTGTTGACAATAAGGTACTCGCAATTGTCGTAAGTATGGAATTTGATTTCCATTATTCAAGTTAACCATTTATAAAACAAACCTTACCGAAATTATGTTTCTTAAAAAGTAATCAGCACAACTGCACAACACCACAAATATATTGGGTCATTACGTCATAATTTCTTAATTTCATAGTAGGTCATTTGATTTACTCCTTCCAGAGCCAAACTGGGAAGAGTGTGCAGAAATCGAAGATATACATATTGCGAAGAATCTTGTCGATCTACAGGGTGTCTAATATGTATTGTCTACCCCCCTACAGCAGGAACCACAATAGGTACAATCAAGTGGAATACCTCGTTGGAAAAATCAGCTCAAATGGGAACTCAGGCAAAATATTTCAGCTCGATCTGAAAGAGCGTGTCCGTAGCGCGCGATGGAATTCAAAAATTGAGTTTTCCTTTTTCAGCCGTTTATTTTATGGTCTTCCGCCTGAAAAGCCTTCCCAACTTGAATATTTCGAAAAACAAACTTCACCATCATATTCGCAAGCGTTTGCTAAAAAATTTGAGCCATTGTTCGACAATTTTTGAGTAAGTCGAGTTTGCTTCAAAATTTCACTTTTCCTCAAAACACGCAAAAACAAAATTGTGAGGCAAAATCGAGTTGCTCAAAAATTTTCAAACCAAGGCTCAAAATTTTCAGAAAATATTGAGTTTTTCGAGATATTCGAGTTTTAAAGGCTTTTCACCATGAAACCATAACCATGAGAAACGGGCTAAAAAACGGAGGAAAACTCATTTTTAAAATTCTAGCGGCAGCTGAGCAAAAACGGGATTTCAGATGGAGCTGAAATATTTTGCTTGAGATCCCACTTCAGTTGATCTTTCGAACGGCCTATCCCACTTGATTGTATCTATTCTGGTTCCTGCTGTAGGGGGGAGACAATACATACTAGACACCCTGTACAGTGCTTCCAAATTCGATGCGAAGCGATGCGGATATCTTTTCACATGGATCTATTTTCAGTGAAATAATCCTGTATTTCAAATTCCAGACGGTAAGAAAGTTCTTCATGACTTGGGTTAAATTTGTATTTATTTCAGTCAACAACTTAATAGCTCACACGATAAGGACATCAAAGATCAAAGACGTCACTAAATTTTTAGCTTTCATTATTATACGTATTTCGAATTTGAATCTTCGTTTTATTTTTGCCCGCACCTCACCACCTAATATGTCGGGTTATAATGGGGCGAACGAGTTATGGCCCACACTGTATGTTTTATTTTATTATATTGGGCTTTCAGGATAACTACCATTTCAAAATTATGTGACTTTAAACTAAGAAGTTCATAATTACATAAAATCTGTCAAATTCATTTGAAAGAAGCTAAATCTGCTTATCAACTTGACTCTACCTTCTAGCGCTGGTACAGTTAAACCCGGAAAATCTGTTCCAATTGAACCATTCGTAATTAAATCCTTGTAATTAGCCTTGACAATTTATTCATTAAATTCATTACTTCTCTACAATGCGGATTTTATGACAACCCCGCCCAATTTAAATACAAAGTACTGGTTTAACGGACGTGAGCGTGGGGACCAGGAACCGTACAGTATCCTCATTGGGCATACCTTCACAGTTGAAGGAGTTGAGGTTTAAACAATGAATTAAAGAATCTGTACAAGGTAAGTGAGCTTTGTCAAGCTTAGTGATAAATTCAAATATTTGGTGGAAAACAATAACATCGTATCCGTGAATTTGTAGCACTATATTGTGACTTGACTGTGACTAGAATTCATTGGCATGATTAATTAAACTTTTATTACTGCATACCTCCGTGCCTGAAATAAACTTAGTAATGTATTATTAGAAACATTTAGCAGGTCTTCCTACGCTTCGCTGTCAGAAATTAAAGTATTATCCTCGCACAATTCCCATGTGTGGTTGAATCCTATAAGTGCAGCCACAGATACGGATATGAGAAACGGCACACACAAAGATGCAGGAAAACCAGTTTTTCTGAAATGACGGCACAGGAATTCTGACTGGTTGGAAAGTGAAAGTCTGGTGAAAAGTCTACTTTCAACGAATAGAACAAATAATATCCCGTGATTTGCGTTCATTCTAAGGATTTATATTTATAACCTTTGTGGACCACCCTGTAACAAACTGAAGGTCCAAACTAATTTTAAGATGTACGATCCTGTTTCTTCTGTGTAATTTAATCAAATGTGAAATGCAACGATAACTTTACAGTAAATTCGGTGGCAAACCTTCAATATTCGTCGGACTGTTTAACCCGTTGTTAGATTGAAGAATTGTCCGCTTCCTTCTAGCACTTTCATTACTGGCTTCACTCCCATTCACATCAATGTTTAAATCTTTCTCATAATTAACTGTGCGTTGATTCCCGTCACCATTTGTTTTTAAATCCGATTCGCTCTTTTCACTACACACATTTGGAATGTGCCCGATCCAACTGAACCCAAGTATCAGATGAATAATAAATATGGATGACAATTTTGCCATTCTTTCTCTTTTCAAACCCCGCTTTGAGTCCGAAATCTTGTTACACTTCTTTTATTATTTCCGAGTAGTTGTTGTAGCTGCAGCATACTTTAAATTCAAATTGTAGAGTTCATTTTAATATTCAGGACGGAATACTATCGTCTAGGCCATGAAGATACTATATTGGGTCAGTTCAATCCGATCAAATATCACAATTATAAATACCGATATTTATGAAGAACTTTCGTATCTCTTAAGGTTGGAGTGAAGAACTTCAAAGTTCATTTAATTTTTTCGCGCAGATTAGAATAGCACTCTGGGGTACTTGCAACAAAAACAGAAGTTTCAAATTGGGAGAGCTATTTACATTTTTAAAAAGTATCAGAACATTTCTCAAACACTAGAATTGTCAATGAAGAAAATAAATTTCTAACTCCATCTATTATCTTTAACGTGTGAGAAATAGATCTGTCAACTTGCAACTAGAATTTCAAGTTGCACAAACGGATTGACACCTACTGAACACACACCTGACTCCGTTCGAGCAGTTAAGACTAACTACTGAATAGCACTGATGACTAACTTGTTCTCGTCGTCGCGGCAAAACAGACTAAAGCCATGATCACCTACCCATGCGAAGTTATAGCCGAGCGCACAAATTATTTCGTGGTATCAAACTGTAAAGCATTCCTGAAGTACAGGTATCATGCAAGCGTGGCTAGGACCATTAATTAATTTTCACATGATTGTCTTCTTCTGTTATTAAATGCTTATGTTTGTTTTCAGAATTACTACTGATACAGAATGTCACAGAATGGCTTCCATAAAAAACTGAAAGAGTGTAACTGAGCTACAATCATCTATAGTTACATTCACTTCACAAATAATTATTGCTTTTATTCCTCAATTTAATATTGAGTTAACTCTCTTCGCCACACCTCATTTCTACGGGCAGTATCCCAAAATCAAGCCATCAAAATCTCTGGGAACTTAATTACCAAGTACCAATCTATCCCACCCGACCATTCAACTGTACAATGAATCAGCAGACGACCATAGCATGAATTGAACCATTTGAGGAAAAAGATCAGGTTCACAACTTCGGTCAATTCAGGCATTCATTAAATGAATTACTTTCCTTTGAGATGCGAATGTGAAACACTTTTCGGCCAGGTTTCTTGTCTTCAGAAACTTTTTAAATTGAAAAAGTTTATTATCATTTGAATTAGACACCTTTCTACCGAAGGAGTCCAAACGATCAGCTCACGATCAGTACTCGTTTGTCGCAAGTAAAATTCAGTAAAAGTCTTCATGCCTGACAAACTTTTTGTTTATTTTGATAAAAAATCAATTTACTTAGTATATGTATAGTTTGTCTACGTTTCTCAAACCATTATTATCTCATCCAAGATAATTTGACTATTCCCCTATTATCTTGATCGCATCGATTACAGTGGGAGCGGTATAAGATCACAATTTTACAGTTGCAAAACTCTAATGTGAAAGGTATATTATTGTAGTAGTGGACAACCTATAAACAAACATCTTGCAGTGCAGTTAGAAGTCTCGGATATTTTCTTACTGTTTAAACTCTATTAACAATAACACGTTTACGCGTTCAATCTTCAACTTAAATGCAATAAATCGTTGTGTATTTATCGTTTACACAATATTGGGATATCATGTAATCGTCACGGATCACAAATAAAAAAGGGGTTTGACTTTATTGCAGAAGGAGAAATCGCTCAAATGTTAATGCCTGCCTGCATCGTCTTTTCAAGTAGCCGAAGCGTAAACTTTATCTATTAAATTTCGTGAAAAGAACTGCATGCTTACAATGTTATTACTTAAAAGTCTTACACTAATAATAAGTAAGCCGTCTCAGCAGCTTCCTAGGATGATATGTATGTGATACATGGTACTACGCATAGTGAAAATAATGATGGCGGTATCTGTGTTTACACAAATCGCCAGTCTGTAACTTATAATATACAACTCCCATGCAATGCAACATTTTATATCAATTAAAAAAAATTATGAATTAACTTCAATTCGTCCATCTGAAGGAATTAGATTTGGATTTAATTTGAAAAAACATTACTGCAGTGATTAAACTGACCAAACCATAGAGATAGGAATTGTAGCTAGTTTTTTTTGTACCTATCCCTTTTTTGTATTTATTAGAGAAAAACACATAGAAACAATCTTAAATTTCTAACTCTATGGACCAAACAATGTGCACCCTCGTATATTAGCATCATGTATGCATGAGCTCAAATAGGCACAAACTTGGCGATTGCTAATCGAATATTTGAATAACAAGTCCTCTTATTGATACCAACGAAAATCGGCCTTCAATTTAACAATTTTCGGCCATGCAAAATGAAAAGTCTGAAACCTAAGTAATCATGATATGACCAACCTTTAGGGTTTCCAGATATGAGACCATTCACATTTGTGAACTGGTTAATGATAACTGGAGTACGCTCACAATGGTCAATGGTATTTTTGATTAGCATTGACACAAAAAGATTTAAGAAATCGTAGTTATGTTAGTTCTAACTAACGGTGAAAATCTTAAAAATCCATTTATGGCATTCAATCTTGCTGCGTGGGGAAAATGTTCGAGTCCAGGATACATTATAGTTATATAGACAGACAATGAAATATGCGGGAGAAATTCCCGAAAATGAAAGTCCATAATTGTTTGGCGAAAAGACATTCCGACCATTTCCTAAAGCATTTCACGTGCCCTCATTCTAAATCCACTATCATATTCTTTCTGAACATACATTTCGGATTATTTTTTTTACCATACTGAAGGATATATTTGATACCCAGTGCGAAAATTATTGTAAATGTACAAAATTAACACCAACAAGTCCTTGCTTAGGCTGTGGAGCTGACGATCTGAGTTCTGACGTGTGTCTAACGGTTCGCATTGTTCAAGTCGACATTTCCTTCTTGTAATTGCTGAGAATTTGGTACATTTTTATAAAATGAAGTTGAACAAATTGGAAGAAACAAATTAAATAAAATAGGAATAAAAGGTTGCAATTTTCATATTCCACAGTCTGAACTCACATACACGGTCAATCTTCCCTTAACCCAGCCCAATTGGTATTATGATCCTACGCAGTGAGTCACACTTACAAAGTAGAACAATCTTTAAGCGGAACAAATTGTATACAGCCGAGTGAATTATAAACTTGGAGTTGGGAGAAGGATTCGTTCATTGATTTCTCTTTACTCTGAATATGGTTATTTTCAGGCTAATCAGAGTTGCTGTAAATCTGACAATTTTAGTGTTTCACGCGATTGATTTAAAAGCTGTAAGAAATCAGCACATGTTATAAAAAGAGAAACGTATGTGGTCATCAGGTCATCGCCTTATAACGAGGAGCTAACAATTCGTCGGAAAATAGCTCATTCTCATTCCACTGATAAAAAAATCTGCTCTAAGTAGTGCCTAATTACAGATATAGTTAGCACGTAAGATTGACTTATTATCATAATATGTCAGATTTTCAAAATGTTTTGTGAAATCAATGAAAATATATGTTAATGAGACTTAACACATCTAACAGAGGTGTAAATGGATAAACCGTAATACCGTACACATAATTCTAGGTCAATACATCCGTTATATATAGAGCGAAGCAAAGTCACGATCCTCCACTTTTTTTCAAAATGAATATTAGCTTCACTATCACTGTGATTTTCTTAACATTATTTACATTATCTAGTTCTGTGTCAGCTAAATCAAGTAAGAATATTCTGGAAAGAGTAAAAAGAAGACCTGGCGACAGGAAACACAACGAGATGTTACATCCACGCCGAATTGACGAAGGTTAGTAAAGTGCTGGGCAGCTCAAAATAATTCTTGGCCATCACTACTGTCCGACTGGGGGAGTGGGAACAAGAAAGCACAAAGATTTTTGTCTTTTGAGTAGTTTTGAGTATCTCAATTAGCTACTGCGCTTCAAATTCGATGCGCCCGGTTGAGCCGTCAAAAAGTCTTAGAGAGAAGTGGTTGGAAAAGTATGCCGAAATGGAGAAAAGAAGATGGTTTTTTTTGAAATACACTTCCTAAAACTGAAAATAATAGAAGTAAAAGAGGAGTAGAGAAGAGGAGTAAGAGATAGAATTCTATCTCTTACTCCTCTCTGGAGCTACCTACAGGAGTGCCCACATCTATGCGGACAGTTTAAGAACACCTTTATCTCTCGCTGTTTGGTGAGAGAATTTTGAAAAAAATATGACCGTATCTTTGGAAAAGTTAAGACAAGTGATAATTTTCACAGATTTTTTACATTCAGTCTTGCGGGCCAAAATGGCCGCGTAAGGCGAAACACCAGTGTGAACATTTTCCAAAGAAGGTTTGTCATTTCGGATGATCATAAAAAGGTTAAAAGGTCACGGAATTGAATTATTTTTTGGTGGAGGGTCAAACATTGTCAACTCTATCGGAAACCGCAGAAATCACAAAATTGTCGGTCTTTCTTCATTTCAGTTTCCGCGACCCCGTAAATTGAGGACAAAAGCACTTCATTCGAGAGGTTGACATTTAAAACGACAGCACCCTCGTTCTCAAAATGAAATTCAAAGCGTCTGAAAGTGTCATGAACAGCTGTCCGGAGAGTCCTCCAGGAGAATCTGGGTGCAAAAAGTATGACGAAGACCAAAGGTCATGCCTTGAACCCGATGCGCGTCAAAAATCGCAAAACAAACTGCAGGAAGCTCTTTGAGGGTTACTAGGCGGGGAAAATGGCGAGATTTGTGGTCACCCTTGATGAGGCTCGGTTCTGCCCGCAGGATTCAAAATGCGATTGTCGAATTTATTTTCGCAAACCAGGAAAACCTTACCCCAAATATAGCTTTCAGAAACTCGAAAGGTTTTGTTAAAAGGATATGGTAGTCTGGTCGGAACTTTGACCTCATAGGGGTTAGCCCACTCATTGGTGTTCCCCAAAATTTGAAAACAAACTCGGAGTAATACATTTCCGAAATTTTGAAATCGATTTTGGAGAAATCCGTCGTGGCGTCGTACCCTAATGAGACCCATAAACTTTTCGTTCACCTTGATGAGGCGTCTCCAAATATTTACTTCGAAAAGAAAATGTAGACCTACGCAGCCGATTTACAATTTCGAAAAAAATTGTAAATTATTCCGAGCACCGAAATCCCTGTTAAATCCCTGGACACAAGTCTAATGGACTTTTTCGCATTCGGACATCTGAAACAAAGGCTTCAGAAAAGAAAGGTGACGACTCTGGACGGCGTTTGGAAAAAATTCTCACTGGTCTTTCACCTTCCGCGACTATTTTGGCCCGAATGACCGAATGCAAAAAATCTGTAAAAATTTTCACTTGTCCCAACCTGTCGAAAGATACGACTGCATTTTTGTAGATTTTTGTGACTCAAACTGCGCGCGGCATAGGCGTACGTAAACCGTCCGCATATATCCGCGCACCCCTGTATAAGATTAACGTCTTATTGTTAGTTACGTGAGATATCTTAGCTTCCGATAAATTGTTTTTAGTAATTGAAAGCCGCAAAATTTTAAAACTAAGAAGGAAAACATTTCTTTCTTTCCCTAGGCAGCATTAACGGACTTGACCTTCCTCAAATAAACCGGTTAAAACAGAAAACTTCAACGAAAGGGTATGGTTATGGTGAAAGTGGCCTTGTTACTAAAGAGGAAGAGAAGACTGCCGTTGTGGGTGCTACAAGTATGATCGGAGGATTATTAGTTCCATTCACATTTTATTTAGTTGCGACATCAATTGGACTAATTGCAAATTTATGGCATTCATTTCTTTAATAAATCGAAAATCAAACTAAAAAAAAATACTTTATTGTATGCATGCATGTCTGCATGTGTACGCTATATTCTGTGTTGTATACGTGAAACTCAACACAAAGGAGACACGGAAACATCGCTGGATTATACTTATATATGAACCCGAATTCTAAACAGTCTGCGTCTGAAACCGTTTTTTAAATAACCAGACTTAGTCCTTATATTCTTAGTCCAAGTGAAAATCACCAGAAAACCAGGAAGACAGCAAAAGTTACAAACATCTGACATCTATTTTGTTTCTTCTAAGGTTTCCGTCACCAACTAAACCACGGCGAGGACAGCTTTTATTAAAAGCTTACACTATAATACAAGGGAGTATTCTACTCCCTTGACACTAATACTGGATTCTGAATAACATAAAATATTACAAATATAATTCGAAATGCTGAGGTTTCGATGGAACGCCAAGTGCGTCATGGCGTAAAAGTTCTCCTTAATATTCCAACGAGTGAAACAGTACACTATATAGACAATACGACTAGACTAGACGACGACGCCAAAGAATCTTACAATGCAAATATCTCACTGTTCTGCTGGTAGTATAGGATAGCGTTCGTTTCCGGGTAAGCTCACAACTGATAACGAAATCGAACCAGGTTTATCTTTTCAGGTTCTGAATGATTCTAATTTGAATTGTTCTGCAACCGCATAAACCGTAAATGACCTATTAGAGTAGTGCGCTGGTGGTGAATACAGAGCGGGACGCGGGTCTTTCTCCAGCTTTCTACAGATAGTGGATAGTGGTGAAAGTCTCTGACTAACCCACCTGAATGAATAGAATAGAACGCCGCGGGTCAATTAGGTAATTTGAGGTACATGTCAAGAATATATATATTATAATAGGATTGCCACTTTGACCCGGCATTCGACTTTGAATTGGCAATTTGTTCTGAAATTTTTGACATTATGTGATTTCAGACAGATCAATTTGAAATAGCAAGATAATTTGACCATTTCCCTACTAGGTAGGGTCACACGCTCCACGAAAATATTAACTGAAAGAATTGATCAGAA
>JAQFYE010005344.1:0-12075 GCA_034694305.1 Protaphorura glebata | reverse complement strand
CGGTACTACCGAATACCGGTTTCTACCGAAAATACCGGTTTCTGACTACCGGTATTGGATTCACTAGGTCTCGCTTTGTCACTCATAATAACACCAGAAAAAATATTGGGGTTTTTCCACTGGTTGTATTAATATAAATACCCGAGTACAATACATTTTTTATTTTTTGGTTACATGTTCGTATATGTTAATTTACGCAAGCAAAAGTATTCTCAGATACTAATTCATATTCATATATTTATCATAAGATAATCAACTGTGGATGAGACTTGAGAAGCACTACATGTTAACGTTATACTAAAATTAACGACAAGTGAAAGTCAGACGGAAAACTTTCGATTTTATGGGTGCGTGTGTCGTGTGTTTGGGACTGTAATTCTGAAATTGATAATTACATCACATTGATCAGGTTCAACGGACTAAAAATAACATGCAACTAGAATGTCTTCAATAATAATAGTCGGCATGATCTAGATGGCTTGGCAGTACCTTATTGTTCCCCTAGACCTCCTCCTTAACATACATACAAGCTACATGGGATCCTGGGGTGCTGCCGACTGCGGTGTATTTGTGAAAAACGGTGGTTTTGGTGTGAGAAGAGTGACATCAGTGAGCATCGCGTTACAGACAGACAGACAGACAGACAGACATTTGGATTTTATAAGCCCTCACGGGACTGCGTCCACGGGCTAATAATTCAACTCCTTATTTCATGTTTGTGTTCTGTTACAATAATCGTCTTACTTGGTTTTCATGGTATGAGTGACGCCAAATTGTGTCTAAATCTTTTCAACGGGGCACTGGATTTCAACCAAATTCTAAGTAAGTCGGAAATATCTCGCAATATAGTGGTATCCAAAATTGTATGACACCTTGCCCACAAGGTGAATCCTTACTTTGGCGCCTGCAGTGGCGAGTCTAGGATTTTTTGTCGTGTAGGCACAAATAGATTTTATACGCGAAGTGCTTTTTACAAAATATTATTCGAATTCAAATTCTGTATACTATTCAAAATATTTTAGAATAATACAGTTTCTTTGAGAAATTAGGTTAAAAAGCAGCTAATTTTTTGGCATATTGGTTTTAATCTACAAAATTGATAATCGGCCCGAAGGGCCGAAATTTTTTGAGTTTCTTAGGGAAAATAGGATAAAAAGTGAACAAATCGCCAACCTTTTTGGCGTTCAAATTGTATATTAAATTAATAGGGCCGAGATTTTTTGGAGATGTCCTTTTATCTAGTGTATAGGCACAAAAAACACGTAGGCACGGGCCTACTAGAACCTGTTCCTAGACTCGCCACTGGGCGCCTGAAAGAAGAAAATGTCTAGCAGGGTTCTTCAAAAGTTGTCCCGCAGAATTTGTTTCGATTCCTGTAGAACCTGAAAGCTTTGGCCGTTTAGGTAATGCTTAGCCATGACGACATTTACCGGTGACGTTACCGTTGGTGGTACATGATAGATAGGCTCTCCCAAGGTCCTAATGAGTTGTGGCACCAGTCTCAAAATAAATTCAACTTTATTTGTCTACACCGCACGAGCTTACCTAATAAGAAAGCGACGTCTAGTTATCGTCGTGGTATCCATGGTTCGAATTAATCAGACTGCAAATAGAAATGTCCGCTTTCAAGAACATTTCCACCGGAATTTCTTCCCATTACCAGGGGTGCCTTGACTAGTAAAAAGATAGAACGACCCAATCGCTACAAAAACAATGTGGCGGTTTGACCAGACCTGTAATTTATGTTTTCAAAATAGTGGACTTTCACGGAATTAAAAAGGTAAAAATTGGAAAAGATGGACTGGAGAAATTCAACAAATTACTTATCTTCGGGATTGTCCTCGTTCCAATAATGTTTGGCCCGTCAGTGTTAATCGTTAGGAACCACTATGGTTGGAATATTCTTGTAGTTCATCATACGCTGCTTTTGCCCCCTACTTTGCTACAATTGACACGTTGTCAAATATGAGCATTGCGATACTGGCACTTACGTACGGAAAAGCATTCTCATTGTGGCTCGGAAAACACAACAGGTGATCTAATTCCTGGAAATTAAGGTTTGTTGTAGGATTTTTTCATGATATTCAAGTTTATTCCATCAACCATAGCCGTGTGAATTCGGGGCGACAAATTCAAATTTACTACCGGGCCCACCAAATCTTGGACTCGATTTTGAAGGATTTTGGTGGGACAAGATTCGCTCTAATATCATATTCCACCTTAAAACCGCCGTGACAACGCTGATGTTTACATCATCCACCTAAACCAAGTTTGTTTGTTTATACTGTTAGTTTCTGTAATAAGTACCAATTCGATATTGGAAAAGTCTCATATTTTGTCTCCTGAAGAAGAGCACGGTTTTGTGCTCGAAAGCTTGAGAATTAAACTTATTTTCTAAAATGTCTTCCGATTACTCCATTCAAAAACCAAACAAATCATATTCCACAATGATTTTACTAATCATACTCTTGTATTCCATCATTGGACTCCGACGTGATTTGGATTTTCCTTAATTACAATCCTCACATTCTGGACAGTCGGTGTGATCATAATGTCTGAATTATTTACCACCATTGGAAACAACTTTCAAGTACAATCAAGAACATTCATCCACTCGCAACTTGTAGAGTCTTCGAGCAACCGGGGAGTCCGAAAGAGTAAGACTCGATTTTCCAGGTCACTCAAACCTATCATGTGGACCGTTGGACCGTTCACTGAAATAAATAGTGTAATACTGGCTTGTTACAATGACGTCATCACTGGGTCGTCACACTATTATTGACCTGATGGAAACTGTCAATCATTTATTTTTATTTTCTTACAAATATCTTTTTGTACAGACCGGTACACAAAACCCTGCATGAAAATTTTATTGTTTTCACGTTCGGTTCGATGAAGTCATTAAAATTAAACTAACACTAAATTGTAAAGGAATTGTGAATCTTGCATAAATAATGACAGAAGAGGACAAAAAATCTTCGCATATGCTATTATGTCTTAATGAAGTGTTGTGTCATGTGAGTATTTAATTTTTTGGTTTCGGGAATTTAGTAATTTATTTGTGTTTTAGCAATAATTTACGCGTGCAGTTGTTTATATATCATTTATGTGCTTACATTGTTCATGTGTGCCCATATTCTAGTGCATCCGCGATTGACCTCTGACATTTGAATGGTTGTATGGAACGGAACTATTGGATATCGGATTTGCATGAGTTGAGGATGCGTAGGTACATAATAATATATGTTCTCCAAGTCGTACATACTATCGAAAACCAGGTCACGAGTAGTCGTATCGTGTTAACTGAAATTGTTAAAGCAAACCGTAGAAGAGATAAATTGTTTCGAAGGGTTTAATTTGTCATTTTCTTAAGCATGTGTAAAGTACGACATACCCTTGAAGTATCAGCAATAAACGTATTTCTAAATAAAATGAAAGTTGAATTGTAAGCTACATAGAAAATTTAATTTGAACCACAATGTGCTATTGATCTTTCAAATCACACGAATCGTGCTGAGCGCCGGAGTCCGGGTGCGAAATGCAATCGACACAATATGTATTGTATATAATTTCAAGCCCTGTGTCTTTTTTCCTGCATTTATCATATTGATATTCTAATTTCTCTTCGATCTCTTTGTGATGATATTTTGAATGTTAGCTTGACAGTATTTATTGTTGGCGTTTCTGGTACAATAAAGAATGTTACTTATTTGCAACGTATAATCGACTTTATGCAAACCAAGGGAATCCATTGTCTATCAAACTTTTTTTGAATCTGATATATACAAATAATATTCTATTCTTTAACCTAAGGAAAATTTTGAACAGTAATAAAGGTGTAGATTCAATTGAAGTAGAAAGTGAGTCACATTTTAGTTCAATTCAGTTCAACTCCAGCACATTATTGTAACGTACTCAAATACTGAGGTTCAGATTATACTGTACTTGAGACGATGTAAAATGTAAGCTGGATACTGATATGTTACAAGAACTACAAAAATACGTTATAGGAAGGAGAACCATTTCTCAGAAAATATTCCATGGAATTAGTTTTCCAGTTAAGAACAGAATTTAGATAAGGCTCTGACAATAAGAGAGATATAATTAAATTGTGCAATTTTTGGAAATTTGCTATAAACCTTACGTATCCCATGAAATGCTCATTCGAGCTTTGAGTCTTCCCCTACTACTAGGCGTCACGGCTCATGGACACCTTCCAAAGAGGCAGGAAGAACAATTTTGGTGTCTGAATTTTGTAAGTAACATCCGATCCGATAAATTATAGATAAAAGCTCTTGATTATTTGGTCAACGTCATCAGGTTGAATTGTTGTAAAGAAGTAATTCAAACCCACACTTGAGAATTATTGATTGATTCAAGGATATGGAACTGCGGAAGTGACGTGTCGAAATCAGATTAGCTTCTGATAATATATTCGAGTGCCGTCAGAGCTTACATTGATTATCGATTTTAATTGCACTTTATTATTTATTAATCGAATTAAAATAGAATGAATGAGTTGAGGAACAACAGTGAGAGATGAACAAATCCGACAAGAGAAATTAGTTCTCGATTACAACTAATTTTGGATTACTTTCTTTCCAAAATGTCAAGGTTACCTTAATTCGGAACCAGGAAGTCCTTTAATTTTTGTTTCCTGGATTTTCACGAATAAATACCTCGATTCCTGCTCCACTGTCGATTACACTGGTCGCCCTACCTGAAAATCATCATAAGGTTTAGCTTTAGCATTGTTGTCGTAGTTTTCATAACTGCCAAACTGCTTTAGGCTAAGAAAACCCTAGAATAAAAGCATTTGTGCATATATTTATTCCGGAATGTAATTACTTTTTTATCCGAGGCAAAAATAAACACTATTCGAAGTAAGAGCTGAACGGTGTAGGAATCGAAGCCGGAGGGACCCGGAATTTTTGGAATAAGGCCAATATTCAGTAGACAAACATGATCTCTGAATTTACTTTCAAAACAATCGGATATTTCCTTACAGCAGGTCATTTTTTTAAAATGCTCCCATTTGTTTGGATGAGTGAACAAAAAAGAGGAGAAATGCTTGTGAGACCGGACAAGTTTGCTGATTTCTTGAGAGCATTTCACATTCTGCTAAGAATTGTCATGATGTTCTACATTTCGGCGTGTTTCTTCATTTTGGATTTGACCATTCCAGAAATAATCATTTCAATCATTCTTTTTTCTTTTTGCTGTGTCACGATAATTGTCTTACTTGCTTTTCGAGGTCTGGATGATGCTAAATTGTGTATAAACCTCTTCAATGGAGCACTGGATTTCAACCAAATTTTGAGTAAGTTCTGTATAAAAATAAAAAAAAGTTTTTATCAGTCTTTTGCAACTTGGTGGTACTGGTAGCGTCTTATCATTTAACTGTCTCAATGGATCTATTCCATCGGACTAAAAATGCCAGTCTTTGTTGTCACGTTTTTCCCACTGAGAGAATACCGCACGTTTGTCCGTATTTTTTATATGTTGTAGACCTTGACTAGACTTTTGAACTATTGTGAAGGCTATTAAAAATACGCGGGCGAAATGCATTGCGCAAGGTCATATGAATCCGTGACGACCACATGACGTCACAAAGTGTATTTGGCCTTATGTTATTCTAGCGGCCAAAAAGTATTTCGCGGTAAAACCTTCACAAAAGTTGTTCAGAAAATCTACTACAGTATATATCAAAAATGCAGATTGTTTGTTCCGTTTTTCGTCGACCACAGAGACATGCCATATACAAAATGGATTCGAGATCTGTGCGGCGGGCGCCAGTCTTACCAGACAAATAAGATTTTCGTATTTTGAAATTAGTGGACTTTCACGGAATGGAAAGTGGACAAATTGAAAAAGACGGATTGGAGAAATTCAACAAATTACTCATTTTCGGCGTTGTCCTCATCCCAATAATGGTTGGACCCTCGGCGTTATTCATTTTCACCTACTATGACTGGGATCTTCTTGTGTTACCCAAGTTAATCAATCTTCCCTGCCGTGATTATTTGTACGCTGCCTTCGCCACATACTTCTTCACAATTGATATGTTGTCAAACATGACTATTGCGATATTGGCCGTTACGTACGGAAACGCATTCTCGTTGTGGCTCGGAAAACACAGCAGGTGAGCTCATTCCGGGAAATTAACTTTTATTATAATTCCATCTCGTAATAGAATAATGTCTTCCTCCAAAATAATTAAATCCCGAAAGAAATGTTAGCATAATTTCATCCCATGCACTGACTTTAGCCGTGTGAACTCAGGGCGACAAATTCAGATCTACTACCGCGCGCACCAAATCTTGGACACAATTTTGAAGGATTTTGGTGGAACAAGATTTGCTGTAATATCATATGACACTATGATTACACTAATCATACTCCTGTACTCGATCATCGGTCTCCAACGCGAATTGGATTTTGCTTTGTTGACAATCCTCACATTCTGTACAATCGGTGTGATCACAATGTCAGAATTATTTACCACCATTGGGAATAACTTTCAAGTAAACTCAAGGACATTCATCAACTCACTACTTGCAGACTGTTCGAGCAACCGGGAAGTCCGAAAAAGTAAGACTCGGTTTTCCAGGTCACTGAAACCTATCATGTGGACTATTGGGCCATACGCCGAAATAAATAGTAATACACTTCTGGTATGTTACAATAACGTCATCATCGACTTGGTCGTCACTCTGTTACTGGAAAGAAACTGACAATCTGTTATTTCCGTTATATGTGGTACATTGATGCTGAACACATTCCATTATTTTTCACATTTAATTCAACTTTTGAATTATTGCTACGCAGTATTTATTCTTACTTTCGAAAATATATTAATTTATGTACGTTTATTAGCAATATTTTACGCATGCAGTATGCAGTTGTCATTTTGTGCTTGCATTGTGTTTGTCGTGTTTTTGACATATATGGAACTTTTGATTTTGAATGAATTGAGGATAAGTAGGTACGGAGTAATATGTTGTTTCTAAGTCGCACTATCGATAATCAAATTACTGGCAGTCATAGCGTGTTAATATTACCTGTTAAAGCAAGCCGTACATATTTATTGTACAGTGTGACGAAGAGTGTAACTCGGCATTTTATTATTAATAAAGTACGGCATACCCTTGAACGCAGTGTATCAGTAAAGAACTTGTTTCTGGAACATAATAGTTATACTGTAAATTATTGTGGACAATTTAATTGGAGACCGATGTGTTAGCTGTCTTGCAATACGTACTACCAATCACACTGACCGCCCAAGTTCGGGCGGAATATACAATTAACACAAATTTGATCCACAGATATCGTTTCCTCTTTTGTGCATTTGTCATCCTGATACTATTTATTACAGTTTGATCCAGTTTTAATTGCATTTTGGACCTGACGTTCTCTAACAGTACAGTACGGTGTCCTTTCTTGTGCAATGACGAATGAAACCTATTTGAAACAAATAATTGACTTGCTGAAATAATGTAACAAATTATATCTCCAAATATTGTACGGTTAGATCTGGGATATGCCCACAAAATAAATGGAGTATATCTATCATCTATACTAGAAAATAGTGCTGAATTTAATTGTTTCTCATTATAAATTAATACAGTTTCGAAATCATTGTGGGAGAAATAAATCTGATAATGAAAATTTGAACACGTGGTAAAATCTCTTTGGAATGGACAATTATTTTGACATAAAATGTATGAAGGTGAGCTCCTTCTTAAGAAATATGCTGTATTCGTACCAGAAGCCTTGAGGACGCTAATTCCATACAAGGAACTAGAAAGCCGTTCATTTCCACAACCCATGCATAATGCATGGAGAAAACAATGATTTCAGAATTTTCCTTCAAGACCATTGAATATTCCTGTAGAGTGTGCTCTTATCTGACAATAATTCCGTTTAATTGGACCAGGGAGCAGAAGAGAGCAAAGTTGTCAAAAAGACCAAATAAGTTCTTTCGAAGTTTCCACATTTGCTCAAGATTTCTAGTATTGATCTATTTCACTATATGTTTTATCAGTTTGGAATTAACGACCACAGAAATCATTATTTCACTACTTCTCTTATGTATTTGTTTCATCACAATTGTTATCCTGCTCGCTTTTCAAGGGATCAGCGATGCCACGTTGTGCCTCAATCTCTTCAACGGAGCATTGGACTTCAACGAACTCTTGAGTAAGCAATCTTGTCATCCATTTTAGCGTGATCGTTTAAGCAGCTTCTTATCATTTACTCAGTTCGAAATAGTCAGGCTTGCTGCTTATAGACCTAGGAAATATATGACGGCAGAACTGGCTACTTTTTAGATTGATGTTGTAGCCCTTGTGTCGGCGCGGAACATAAAATGCCCTATATCCGTGCTCAAAGTAAATTTGGATCGCGTTTACATAGAGCGGCCAAATGGTCGGACATTTCGGGGTATTACCTTCGCAAAAGTTGTTCAAGAGGTCAAGGGCTACAAAATATCGAAAATCCAACCAAATGTAACGACCTACTTTCTCCCATAAGGAATGTGCGGTGTGCTTTTGCGGGACATTATTTCAAGACGAATGTGATTAATAGTCACCCTTTTTAAATAACATAGTGGAATTCCATGGAATGAAACACGACGAGAATGTGAAGGACGGAAAATAAAAATTCAATAAGCTACTCAGAGGAATGAGGGGGTATTCCTCATTCCAGCAATAGTCGGACTCTCAATATTGAAGTTTATTCGATTTTCTGGGCGGGATCTTTTGTACGCCGCCTTTGACACTTATTACTTTACAATCGACTGTGTGTCACACACGAGTATTTCAATTTTGGCCGTAACATATGGAAATGCATTCTCATTGTGGCTCGGGACACACTCCAGGTAAATTGCCAATTTAAGAATTTTGTAACAAGAAAACTGAGACGAAACATCTCCACCCCATATTCTCTGCCATTCAAAAAATTACCGACAATTTAATCATGTTTCTGTAATTTTAATTTTAGTCGAGTGAATTCGTCGAGGCATGAAATTCAAATTTTCTACGGGGCGCACCAAATTTTGGACGCTATTTTGAAGGATTTTGGGGGAACAATTTTTGCTATCATTTCGTATGTTGTAATGATTATTTTGGTCACACTCTTGTACTCCATCATTGGGCTCCACCGCGAAATGGATCTCCCGCTCTTGATGATTTTCAATATGCACACACACACACACATACATACACACACATACATACATACATACATACATACATACATACACACATACATACACACATACATACATACATACATACGTACATACATAATAATACATTTTACATAATTGCTTTGTTTCAACTTGCGGAATTATTTACAAACGTTGGGAATAATTTCCAAGTCAATTCAAAGAAGATCGTCCATTCATTCCTGTAGGATTACACGAGCAACGGAAAGGTCAAAATCTCACGGAGTTCATTCGCCAGGTCACTCAAGCCGATTTTGTGGACCATTGGGTCATTCGTAGAAATAAATAGTAATACACTCCTAGTATGCTACAAAGACGTCATCATTGACTGGGTTGTCACCATATTGCTCACATGAAAAGCTCTACTCTCATTAATTGGCATTCATAAAAAAATTTAACGTGCACATATTCTTTAAGCAGAACCTGTTTTCGCCTAAAAGAATGTACCCCTAGTAGTGCGGCAAAACTCACTCGATAAAATTATTTTTCATCTCGGTATTGAGAAAAATCGACTAAACAAGATACGTACTAGACGGAGAAACAAAGGTATACGAATACTTTAGCATAACTTTAGGGGAGAGTGGGCTAATATGCCCTACTTTGACAACATGTGCTAATTGCCTCTATCCGCAAATCGGGGGCGTGCTGTGGAGGTGACATGTTCATACACAGTGAAGCATATAGGCACGCTTGTACCAAGACGGGGCGTATTAGCCCAATCTAATCCACCACTTACCTTGTCATGTCATGTTCATGATCATGCTATTAATTACACGCCTTACCAGGTGCACAGATTTATTATTTCAACAAATATTTATGGATATTTGGAGGTGATTTAAAATAAATAAACATTCGATACTCGGCAGTGTGGAAAAGTGCTGTGATCCGAAGATCCGTGCTGGCACATTAAATCCACTCACAGTTTATTATTTACAAAATGGATTGTGTGGCTTAATATTTTACGTACAGGGTGGTTCACGAATAACCATGCACACAAAAATTGTGGAAATATACGATTGATACATTAAGATATTCGACGTCAAGGCATCTAGCATTATTTGTACCTAGAAATTTATTGCGCCCAATCTGGCCTATGGAAGGTGTCCTAATCAAAATAATAGTGAAGGCCTGTATAAACAATCACTCGGGACTTGAATACAGACCGAAATTTTAACGCTTCTCCGTGACTTTGGTACTGGTAACAATATTAAATGATTTCACCTCCATTGGTGATTCCCTACTACTACTAGGGATACCATCTCTGAACTAAATGTGAAGCAGTCAAATCTCTACGCAAAATTCATATAATAATTGTCGCCCTACAGGCGTGCTCAAAATGAAACATCGCAACTTTATTAATATTAATTGGTAATAGGGTTAATTGCTTCGCAGTTGGCCTAAGGACGGTACCCCTAGTAGTATGGAAATTCCAGTAACGACGAGATACATGTTATCATTTATTTATTTTATTTATTTTTTTATTGAACCAAAGTAAGATTACAGATTATTGTTTGTGGTTGGCATTCTGTAATTTTTATAGTCAGTCGAGTTCGACACCGTTTATGTTATACATTTATTTTCCAAATATTAATAGTTTACATCAGCTCAATTGGCGGTGGGATTGATTGACTATGCGTTGTAACTTGTAGAAATAAGCAAATAATCTATGCGCGGATTTAATTTAAAAAAAATAAACCAACAAATCAATATAATTTGTAGGGCTCGGACGGTCCGGTCCTGAGGGCAGGACCGGGACCGGACCGGACCAGGTTTGGACCGTTTATATGTATATGTACATGTAATTAGCATGTACCGCTCCGGTCCTAACGGTCCAATCCCGGTCCGGTCCCGGGTCCGAAACGCAGGACCGGGACCAGACCGGGATTGGACCATTTTCAGCGGTCCTAAAAACATTGGACCGGGACCGGGACCGCCGGTCCGATCCCGATCCAGGACCGGGACCGTTCGAGCCCTAATGATTTGACAACTTTTCTACTGGGTGACGGGTAGGTATCTTAAGATTTTTGAAATAAGATACTATTTTTTGTTTGTTTGGACAGTATGAGCTTACCTAGTCTGTAAGCGTTCTCAACATATTTCGGATTTAAAAATCTAGTTTGGCACCATCATATCCACTAAATGCAAGTGTGACATTTGGAGGCTCGGTTCTAGACACAAAGAAATCCAACCGACTTTTTACAATACAGCCAGACGGGCAGTCACCAGATCCTTTTTCGAAACTATACGTAGAATTCCCAATGTCGTACGATATAATCTCTGAGCGTCCGATAATTCCGTCTGGGTGTGACGAGATTCCATATGAGCTTTCTAACTTGTTGCCGAGCGCTACTGGATTGAAGAGCTGCTCAAATGTTAATACAGCAGTCGAAATTATTGTGAACCGCTGTACATCAATAATCGGTCCGTATTCGCTTCCATTAATTTGACTGATTTGATCGTCAGATATTTCAGCTAATATTACTCCGGGATTCCATTTAGCCTGATGAGTTATTTCAGCCGCTTCAGGATACTTTGATCTGATCAGTGCCAAATCGCTTTGTATGATTTGGACGAGTTCGGATGATGTCGGAGCAAGAAGCTGGTCGTCCTGAGATTCCAGAGCGATTTGTTGGGCTTCGGTTGTTTCCAAACGTGCCGATTGGACACCCGGTCCGGTAAATTGTATTGAAATGCAAAGACACAGCCATGACATGACGACCAACATTGTGTTCTGCAAATAAATCATGTTTAGAGTCAGAGTCAGAGTCAGATAATTCTTTCTTAAAGTCATAATGCTCCATAGCCCATACAGTTCAGTAATATAACCAAATTGATTTCCAATGGGTGTT
>JAQFYE010005343.1:0-12078 GCA_034694305.1 Protaphorura glebata | reverse complement strand
TTCTGTAGAAATTCCTGAATATCTCAATGCTCGGTCTGGGGCCGCTTGCATATTCGGGGTTCTGTCACTTAACCATAATATAAAAATTATTTTCGTGTGTAAGAAAGGCTTAAAAAATTTTTCATTGTCATAATTCATTCCATAAGTGTATTCAAGTGGATCAGTCAAATCGACAGTATTTGTACTATATTTTTAATTAGTTTCAAATTATGAGGTGGAAGTCATCATAATTTAAATTTAACATTCGTCAGCATGATATACTGGTTCTGAGGTGTTAATGTCAATCCTTGGTAGTAATTTTTTAAAAGTTTAACATTAACCAAATGCAAGGATCATTTTTATTGGATAGTGCAGTTAATAAATTGAATTAAATTAAATTAGCCATAATTAGTTGAAATCGATTACAAGCTAATTATTTGTTGATCTCATATTAACCACTTCGTTTTACCATTACAGAAGAACAAGGCCATGAAAGGAGAGAACGGGAACCGTTTATGAATGTCATGCCACCGTTCCTGGGGATGCACCCACCTCCCATGATGCAAGGTAAATATTCTGTTCAAATCGTTATAATCTTGTAAAACACAATCATAATTTGCACGTACAAATAAACTTCTGAGCGTATTAAGCCCGAGGAATTGCTTTTATTAGTACGTAAACAGTACAGGATGTGTCAGCTCAATTTCCCGGTCGGTCAACTGGTCAAGAATACAAATGTTGTCTTTAGCAGATATTATTTTCTGATAGCTTGTTACTATATACCTATAGATTGGCCCATTTGTCGGGGTTTTATTAACAAATACCCGGGAAAGCATTGTTAAAATATTTAAAAACTTTCTCGCGACGAATCAAAACTTTATCTGGAATCTTCTAATGGGTTTATGGTCTGGTTATAACATGGTAGCTTCTGTATTAGACCAAGAAGCCAAACAAATTTGGTATACTCCACTTTGTATCAGAATTTGTGCTGAAACAGCTTCTCGAACTATTAAGTAAATATATTTCCTCACACATCGATAAAAGTTTGACTTAGAAAACACGCTAATTAACTTTTATCCAATTAATAATTTTCTTTGTTTCAGGTTATGGTTACGCAGGGCGTGCTTCTGCTGGTAATTATCCGATCAATCCGATGGCTCGAGCCGATGAAAATGATTCATATTATGCTTCAAACTTAACCTACCACTACAAGTATAATGACACAAAGATTTACGACTCTGAATACTATGAACCAAATTATTGTGAATTATTATTATTGGAAGAATTGACAAAGGCCATCAAATACAGCGTTATCTACAATTTGGAAGGAAAATACGGGAAATTGAAGAAGTATCGATATGCCGTCATAGTTTCATCCATCCTTCCAGAGGCTGTTTACGACGCTTTGTACAAAGGTGACGATATAGTGAGCACAATCACTAATGCCGTTGTTGAACAGTACACATATATTCCACTGGGAACAGAAGATCCCAAAGTCATAGAATTCGAGGCAAATGCATTCAAGGAAAAGGTAAAATATGCAACGACAGAGATCCTAGACGGAATGTGCAAGCACACCTATTGTTGTCTCCAAGCTAATCGGAATGTGGACTACAATAAAATTGCAGAGAAACCAGCTTATCAAGTTTAATTCGGCGTATGCTACACTAGAATTTGATTAAAGTAATTCACTCATTCTTAATTTTATTACAACCTTCATTATATTTGACATTGTCAATCCAATCCAAAATTTCGCAATAAAATTCTGTACAGTACAATAACAGTGCTGAGTAAACAACTGAAGAATTAATTAGTAACTGATCTTGTAACGTATTTTTATTATGGGCCAGATATTTTAAAAATGGTACGTCACAAATTTCAATTTCTGATGAAATCTTAACTCAATCGATGTTTCAAAGGCGCATTGTTCCAATAATTTTTCTCACTGCAACAGGAACTAATTAATACTAACTGAATACTCATATCTACACTACATACATACAATGCAATTGCTTCAAACTCTCAAAATAGTTCGATCAAATGTAGAACCATAAACGCATAAACGTGGGTCGTCAAATCCAACTCTTCCCAATTTCCTATTCATAGTAAAACGGAATAAGATTTATGAAGCAACAGAACTATAAATAAGAGTATAATATTTTTTTTTGTTTTTTTGTTCTTTTGAATACGAACATAATACAATGCAAAATTGTAAGATATTACTGAGAACGTTAATTTTATTTTGCCTCATCAGGCCAGGGTGGCAGCTGCTGCTGAATGCACATCCACTTCTTCGACCCCTTCTGTAGTCTCTGAACCTGATTTCAAATGAATTTCGAGTTAGTTTTAATTTTCACACCAAATATACATAATAAATTCACATTTCGGTGTACCTTTCGACTCTGGTGGAACAGAACCCTCGATGTCGACACTGTCTTTGCGACGACGACGAATCCATTTCCAGGCTGATCCAATTTTGTTTCTGCACTTCACAAACTGTTTGCGGAAGAATCTACGGAAATACAAACTTGGAATTTAGTATGAATATTTGATTTAAACGTTTAATTTTGAATTTAAGTCTTTATTTCATTACCCCTTGGAAGAAGATTTGTCCGTTTTCTTAACCACTGATGCACTTGAGACAAATGTTTCAGATCCCTGTTGACCTTGCAAAGTCTCAGACGTAATAATTTCAGAAATAATTTTCTCCGATCCGTCGGCCGTTATTTCAGATTCTTCAGAAGAATCCAGCTGTCCTTCGTTTGACTGGGATTCGTACTTTGGATTCTTCATGAGCGTGATGATAGAATCTGAATCCGAGTTACTCTCAACCTCCGCTAGACTTAAGGGTTTATTGGACTTGATTGCGGGGGTGGCAGGCCTTGAAAGAGATTCCTGGTAATCTGCTGCGATTTTGTCCAGTGATGACAATACACCAAACACAAGTCCAAATTCGTCGTCATCAGGCTCGTATGTCTCCTGGACACGGTGTGGTCGAATACGTTGGTGTCGGAACTTTTTCGTGTGAACGACCCAACTATCAATGGACTTGACCTGGAATTCTCCAGGACGGTCGAGTTTGCTAAGGTCCAGAGGTTTAACTTCACCTTCGATAATCCCAGAGGATTCCTTGGCCGTGTCTACAGTCTCCCTGACACCCTCAGACTCTATACCCAGTTGGACTTTCTGAATATCTGTCATCGTATAATCGACAACTTCGTCCTTGTGCGAGTAAAAGTCGGTTTCGTCGGCATCTGTAGAATCCCAATCAATTTCCCGGAATCCTGGGAGGTGCCTAGGTGATTGTTCTTCACGGATGTCATCCTGGAGTTCTTTACAGTCATCCATTACCAGATCAGGATTTTTATCTCTTGATCCGATGTCCTCAAACTCAGTCCCTTCAAAGATTTGGACCACCTCATCGTCACAACGATCGGTCGTTTCATCAATACCAAATTTGGTCTCGTCAGGGTCAAGATTTGCTTCTTCCGACTCGGTGTCAAACGGTTTCTCCATTTGTCGCGGTTTATTTTTCTCTAGGTCAGGTGTGGATACTTGCAGTTTGATAGGGGTCACTGTCTGGCTTGTCTCCTCAGGTGCGAAATTGATTTCCTCCTTCATGGGCTTCTCCTCAAACCACTCGGAGGGTCGAATTTTTGTGTCCGATTTGGAGAACGTCCTTAGCAAAAAGGAGTTGAGATTCCATCCAAAACTCTTCTTTCCATCACGCCAAAAATACATTCCTTTCGTATTTTCCACAGAATTCATGTCCTTCTTTTTGTTCTCTCCATCATCTACAATACAGTTTTTCAAAATTTCCCTTCTTCCATTAAGATCTTCTATAATTTTCACTTCGTCCTCCATTTTCTTTACTTCTTTTTTTATTTCTTTTTTCTCTTTAATTTTTGATTCCTTCTTCATTTTCTCTTCTTTATTTTTGTTTTCTTTTTCTGTTCTCTGTTCCACTTTCATTTTTAATTCCTTTTTTATTTTCTCTTCCTTAATTTTATTTTCTTCTCCTATTTTCTTTTTCACTTTATATTTTACCTCCTGCTTCATTTTCATTTCTTGTGCAATTTTTTCTTCTTTTCTTTTCATTTCCTGTTCAATTTTTTCTTCTTTCTTCATTTTCCTTTCCTCTTTAAGTTTTACTTCTGTTTTAATTTTTATTACCTCATTAACTTTTACTACTTTGTTCATTTTCTTTTCTTTAACTTCCGTAACTTTTCTCTGAACTTTCTTTTCTTCGTTTCTTTTCTTATCTCTTCTGTCTTTATTTTCCACGTCTACGCGATCTCCCACTACTTTCTTTGTTTTCTTATCCATCGCAGCTCACTTTCTTCAAATCTTACTGTTTTCCAAACTTCTCCGTAGAATCACACTTTACTCAATCTTTTATCACACAAACCGTCAAACTCAAAAAGTGTTGAAAGATTCCGATGGAGAAATATGACCCTCTACAACTCTGATAGACAAATGTGTCCAATGTGTCTATCTCTTGCTTGAATCTCCGTGGAAACCAATTATTCATAATGTTGTATTAATTTTTTAGAGTAACTGATTAAATGTTATTTTGAAAATTGTTTTGAGACATTCGAAAATCTGTTACTATAACGGTACCGTAAACGTCCAAGCTAGGAATAAAAGTATGCGAATAAAATTTTCCGAAAACGTCCAACCTTTTATCAGGAACAAATTAATGAAATTTTATTTCAATCATGTCAATAACCAACTTAAAAAATGATTTAGTCGACAACACTTTTCTAATGACCACAATACATCAAATATTCCACAACTCTGCATAAATTAAGGGTTCTAAAACCCACATTCAGGTTATAACTAAATCAGTCATACAAATGCCAAATTCTTATTCTTTGTAAGTTTATTTATAGTATGGGGTGTAACCGTTGTAACCAGCGTAAGGGTAGCCATAATTATTGTACGGATAGAGTCCACCTCCATTAAACGGTCCAAGCCCATTGAAACCGGAAGGATCGTAATAATATAACGGATCATAGTACCCAAAATTATCGTAGCTTGAGAATCGAGCAGTTGGTCCAGCGTTTCCTTGAAAATCCGAAATAAAAATAATATTGAAATTGATGAGAATTTTGTTGTGTAAGAAATTACGTTTTCTGACTTATATATACTTAACAGTCCTTACCACTTCTCGCCATAATATTCGGAGTCATCATTGGTAAGGATCTTTGAACTGGAATCCGAGTGAGGAGAGGCATTGGTTTAGGTACAGGGACTAGAATATCAAAACAAATTATTTCACCTCAGTCCAGTAGGAAATACTTATTCAATAGTTGAAATTAAAATGCCATACCGGGGGGAAGGGCAACCGATGCGAGGTCATTCTGAGGACTCAAAATTTTGAATAGACGCACGTATTCTCCTAATTTAAGCAAAATCTTTAGAAATACAATTTTAAAAAATATTTTAGAAATGCATTTTAACAGAAACTGACCTTTCTGAGTGCGATAAATTCCAGCCTTGTGGTCCTGTATGAACAATTTGATAAATTCAGGCTCCTCTAATGCACTCCCAGTCTCAGGCGGCGGTTGAAGCATGCCTGAATTAAATTTCATAAATATAGAAAATTTAGAAATGCAATATTCAAAAATGTTTTACAAATTATTGCCGGTGAAGCTGAATGATAATTATTTAGCATACCTGGACCTGGCCGTAGCGGACTCGTCTTCAAACCTGTAAGTAACAAGAATTCACAGGACATGACTAAAAAAAATCTGAAGTCTGTATATTCAAATAAATATTACAAATCTGAACTAAATATCGTCTCCGTCTGTACAACAAGTTATTTTGCTATACAAATTATTCTGGTATACCTGGTGCCAACAGTGGTACCGTTCCGCCGGGAAGAAGTGGAGGTGGCATCCCATCTAGATTTGGCAAATTTAGAAATTTTTAATACACAACAATCTGTCAAGCTTGATTTCCTGATTTAATTTTGTACAATGGTACATTCAGTTTACGGTCTGCAAACAGTGCAGCTGAATAAAAATTTTAGACTCACCGCTTCCGGCTACTTTTTCAATCAAAATTTATGTCTGAATTACCTGCGGCCAGTCCAGTCATGTCCTTTGAGGGTAACGCCCCAACTAAATTTAAAAAAAAAATTGCAACGTTATTAAACTGCTAAAATTTTTAAACTTTTGAAGCATATTCAGTTTTATTAAATCAAGCGGTACCATCAGTTAGTAGTGGCAGTTTCGTTAGAATTATCATTTCACAAAGTTTTGTGAATGTTAACAAAAATTCAAAGATTTACCTAATCCAATTGGTGGCTCCGCCTGTCCGCTCACTTCTTGTGGTTTTGCTAGTTTATCAGCTAATTTGAAAATTTCAAATTTTAATTTTTAATATAATAATCAAAACAACCATCTTAAAAAGATATTCTAATAACCTATGGCTGCATCCGGTACTTGGGGTGGTGCCGCAAGACTCACTATCGAATAGAATTAAAAGATAATTCTTTAAATATTTATCAAACAAAAAACCAAATATATTGTTAAGTATTCACTGGAAATTTAAAATTCTACCGTCTAAAGGAGCCAGAGGATCCGGAACGTTTACTTTCTCAGTTGGGACCTGTACGGAAGTGCCAGTACAAATACTCAAAAGCCCTAATAAAAAAATCGACTTGAAATCCATTTCGAAAATAATCAGGCAGAGCCCGTTGAAGATTCAGACTTTTTTTTATTTTGAAATGTTATATTTTTTACCTAAGCATATTCTTTTTATACTTCTTCCTGGGTTGAACCTTCAAAACAAGTTCAAGGATTTTGGAGATACTTGGTCCTAAAAAGTGGAAATATTGAACCATTATTCATTAGGCAACAGGTACATTACTTTGTATTCGGAAACGTTTCCTTTTTCCTCACCTTCACCTCCAATTCGTTGTCCTCATTTTCACTTGGATTACCCTTAAGGATTTCGTATGAAAGACCTTACTTTACTACCTGTGACATTTTATTGTATCTTTCCCTTTCATTTCACATCTTCTAGATGCGACCTGCTAAAATTTGACAATAGGGTTCGAAAAGACTGATCCCTAATATTATGTGTACCCTTGGATTATGAGTCCAAGATGAAATAGATGGTTCATTTCATTACCTACCTATAATATCCATGCACTCCCAGATCTAGGAAGCAATAATGCCGTGAATGACCAACCGAAACAAAATTTTGTTGCAATGGTCGGTATATTTTTAAGTGTTCCAGTAATACCCCCCGACTTCTATTCTAATAGAAATCTACAGAAATGTCAAAGGAGCCAGAAAGAACTTTGATATGCGGACGAAATCGTAATTAATTTACGACCACGACGCTCGAACTCCCGTCGAATTCACCATGAAAATACAAAGAAAAGTAACAACACAGATTCCCACTCACCAGTTTATCAAATATTTTCGAACTCTTTTATTCAATCCTTACGTAATAATTTTCAAAGTTATTGGTATAAAATTATTATTACTAGTTACGACCATAGTAATAATATGAAACACAAACCACACACGAATGTACTTGCATGACATGCATTATCGACTTAATTTCTAGTTTTGGATTTACAAAACAGCAAATAAGCATGATATTATTTGATCGGGCTTGAAAATATTTGCATAAATTGTCAGCACTATAGAGTACCAGTATAATTAGAAATTTAAAGCTGGACCAAAATTAAGTACCAAAACATATTTTCTATTACATTGTCGTAATCAATTAATTAATTAACTAAGTATTTTTGAACAACTACATATGAGACTTTATAGGAAGTATGGATTTGTAGTGTAACACTATACTCCACTGTTATGGCATTTTGTGCAGCAAAGTTGTGCTTGGCATTGTTCCTCCGCTTCCGACGTCTAATTTGATAAAAGAATACACCTGTAATAGTAAAATATATTTTATTCTAGTTGGAAAAACGGTTCTTATGTAATCTAAGAAAGAGTAAAATCCACATACTAATTATTGTTATTTGACACATGTCCAATCATTTTACAGGGAAATTACCACAAATTCTATACCAATTCTATACCAATTTTCTAAACAGGCAAGCAGTTTAAGGCTTTGAAATAAACATATTTCTGCGTTACGTTTACACTATTTTCTTTGTATTAATTGAAAAAATTCAGAAATAAGAGCTTTAAGCGTAGAATTACAAATACTAATTCAGAGGATCTTCCTTACTGTGAGAAACCTACCCTTATGGAACCTTCCAGGACAAATCAAAATTTTACCTCTTAAAAATGTTTTGTTAATTATTGTGAAAAAGTTTGAGCTTCAGTTCATAATAAGCCTGCCCTCCGCACCGGCAGGACGAAAATGACGCCATTATTCCAATGTTCTGAAAGTCAATAAGACAAGAGTAATAGTAAAGATTGAGTTCGTTGAGATATAAAAATCCACAAACAGTTAATAAAATATATTACTCATTTCTTCTTAGTAATTTCATCGGTAAGATCATGTCCATTCTGAATTGCTTTGCGATCCAGAACAGCGATAGAGACTACGAACCAAGTGATAAAAATTGCGCCCACAATATAAAACAGCATTCCACCTTCAGTATCCATGATTAATATTAATTTGGCACAATTGTCGGGTCCAGTCCAGTAGTTGTGAAAAATCCAGTGATGTTTTAAATTGTAGCTGATAAAGTGGAAAACTTAATTGTAATTGCAATGCGCCAAACCCGTAAGCAGCGTGGTATGTTGCAATCTACGAGATGTCTAAACTAGTAGTACATAAAATCTTCCAGTACAGAATTTAATTCAATAGTGAACAGACAAGTCTTTTAACTGATTAGAACTTACGGACTGATACACACAAGTTGTGGTTAACTTAATCAACGCATGCTATTATCTAACCTTATAACCCCACAGAATAGAAATAAACTACTAATAAAACTAGTCACTCTTAGCGTGGATAGTGAATTAGGCTGTTATATCAGATAATATTAAAGATGACTGAAAAGTAACCTTCGAACTCAAAGAGATAGAAAAAATCTGTAGTATCAGTTGTTGTCGTCATCTCCACAGGAAACTTCTTTCATGTCCACAAAACTCGTATAATAATAGCATTAACAAAAGTATATGTACACAATACCCTATGTCATTTCCATGACGAGAGAAAAAACATTGTAAACACATTCATTGCATTTAATTTGCTTGACTAAATTTTTTGAGTTCGTTATCTGTCTCACTGTCTACACATCCGAGAATATGCAATAAATATAATAGTTTAGTGTAGTCCTTGTATAATTGTCATCTGTTACGCCACAGTTTGACTGAGGGATTGTGTGAGGACAATGAAATTAGTTATTCATTGAAGGCTCTACATTAGTAAATCATATGGAACAAAATAATTTTGGTACATTTACTCCAGCTTGGTGAAAATATTTTTGAATGAATAAATAAAAACTAGAATATCGATAGTCCCATTAAATGACATTCGGGGTAACCCTTTAGATTATAGAAAACCAAAAAAAATTGTGAATTAAACCATGCCGAACCAAAATTTATTCCCCTAGAACGGTAGTACGGTCAAACTTTAGCCAATGACTAATCTATCAAAATGAGGCTGCTATTTGCAATTTCAGCAATATTTTCCAAACTATAATTCCATCAACTATCAGAGCGTTGGTTAATGGATGTTAATATAAATATAAATTCATGTTCCGGAAATTAAAGGCCGATGAATGTGTCAGGAAAATGCGCTTGGTCAAGAAAAATCACATTTATTCATGTTAGACAAGCGGATGTTTGTAATTTGATCCCCCGATAAACAGCAGGGAAATCTCATTACACCTGACATGCGTGTACATAATTTCCGAATAATTATATTTATTCATTATCTAATTATACACTCTTTAGAAGAAATAGGGTATCATGTTTGATCTGCGGCGAATGACATGTGCATATTTCAGTTTCCAATTTTTCATACGGAACTAACTAAAACAACATTTTTAAAACCGGTCCCTGTTAAGACGATGATGTAATGATTGTCAGTCAATTCAATTCTAACATGTCCTTTATTCCACAATAAAGTTCCATCTTAAAGCAAAGTCAGGAATCCTTGGCGTAAAAGAAATATATAAAGAGGTCAGAAAAATACATTAGCTTCCTTACACGGAAAAGGTAAAAGGTATCTTTTGTCATCAGCTTTCGCTTTTTCGGCTAACCTTGGTTTTTGGGATCATCTGGGTAAATTCCATGAAAAGCACTTCCTTCAACACTTGAATAGTTGTTTCCCACCTTTAAAATAGTCTTTAGATCATAATCTTTGTTTGTTTCTTTGTCAAATTCAAGGACATTTTAAGAAAGGGTTCCTGGCTTGTTCTTCCGGAAATGTCACACTCTCAGTTCCGATTCAAGCTTGAAGATGAATACATCCAACTATACCGTGGTAAGATAATTGAATTATTGTAATTAATTTTGAAATTAAGAGAAACTAATTAGAATCCCACTTGTTAACCGAAGTGCTGTCGGCATTTTTCGTGGCGGAAAATTGCTAAAGTTAATCACTAAGCTCAGGTGGTAGCTGGAACAGGTTTCATTCTAGTCTTTATCTTGGAAATCAGCGATAGATATCCAGCAATATACGTTCCAAAACATGGGTAAATAAACTCAAATTGAAAAATTATTAGATAAAGTCAAGATTATGGCAATTGAACACTTCCCCAATTATAGGGGAAGTGTTAAATTATCGTGGATATTTTGATCTTAAAATTGATGTACACTTTTCAAACTATGGGTTTTCATCTTTCAATCGCTAGAAAATGTAAAAATTCTTCCTTCGTTCAGACGTTCCTTATTTTCTTACATCGGGATGATACGTTACAAGATTTATTGCGTGTGTATTAGAGGATGTTAAGATCAAAGTTTATATCAATAAAACATGCGTGTAATGCCTGTTGGAAGATGATGAGAAGTGATCGCAACTCGATTGTTAAGATTATGTAGAATAAATAAATAAATGATATATGGATTTAAAAAATTCTGAAAAACTATAATAAAAACATACAGTTTTTAGATCTTCTGACATTATGTAATTATTCTGATTTAGATCGAAATTTTTCTTCTGGTCATTGCTCTCTCGGCTTCATGCGGATTTAGCGAGTACGTTGAATTTAAAGTGGAGAAACCAACACTCATCATGCCCCAAGATCACAGCAAAGTGGCCTTTGACGGAGAAATTTACTTTTCAGATTCTGATCCGTAAGCATATTTTTAGTTTCGAGTTCGGGACGTTTTATATAATCAGCTCATTCAGAAATTATATGCCTTCCTTTGAAAAATTATGATTACTTCTGAAAGTCCAGTGTGATCAAAAACTGTCCGGTCAGATAGATTTTTCTGTAAAGTAAGACTGTTGGATCTAAAATGCATGCGTGATATCTGATCCAATTTATTCAGTACAGTTTGGGTAGCTGATCTAACATGGCAAAGTTCGAACAATTTTATCGGAAACTTTCTAACAATTCTTAGTTTTCGTACGAATATTCCGAGGCAATCTGAAACAACTTTCCGGATATCATCCGTTTCGTTTATCGGGTCCAGGATTTTCAGATTAGAGAACCCATATAATATTTATATTTGAAACAATAATTTCATTTTCTAAATTTATTTCAGTTCGTGGGACTGGGACAATAGCAAGCTGTCGCAACCTCAGGCATACCAAGAACAAGAAAATATTCCATTCAGACAACTTTTTAAAATAGGGGGCAGAGAAAATGACTGGACTGGCTTACATTCAATTCGCTATGCCCAAGCACAAGTTTAGCATTTTAGTTTAATTAAAGTATTATGTTTTTGGACTGTCATTTAAACGTTATAAGTGCCAGAGGAAATAAATTGTTTTATTTTTATATATTTATATTGTCCTTTCGTATCTTCCTACTAGGTTACTGACTATTTAATCGATTTTATAAACATTTCTAAATAAAGATAACTTTTACGAGTACTAACAAACATTTACAATTGATTTAATTAGATTACAGGTTGTTACAAATGGAATTCACCATATGTAATTAGGGATGTAGTAATGAAGAGTAACACCAATGACACAGATTAAGAC
>JAQFYE010005342.1:0-12080 GCA_034694305.1 Protaphorura glebata | reverse complement strand
TCGATTGGGCGTACTAATATTCGAGGCAAAATTAACGCAAATAGTTAGGGAGCCATTATTCATCTGTAAGCACGAGAAGACCTACTCTTCGCTTCGCTCGCCCTACTGTGGCGCAACCGTGACGGGACGACATACATCCTAGTATGGAATAGTAGTCCAGGCTAACTGTCCGAGTATTTGTCAAGATTTAGTCGGTTGAAACAAGTGGTCGTGTCGGTCGTAGAGTGAGGTGGGCTAACACGCCCCACTTTGGTCAGGTGTGCTAATTAGTCTCATCCGCCATTAGTGGGCGTGCTTTCCGGATCTCATGCTCATGTAGATAGGGTGGAGCGTTTTAGCACACCTGATCTCGCTTAGCAGATAAGGGCGTTTTAGCAACTACCGCCTCGTGTGTTAATTTTCCATATCTCCTTTAAGTGCGCTAATACGCTCCAATTCCATTTGTCCAATTGCTTTGGAAATCGTGTGCTCCTGTGGTTAAGCCGTGGGGCATGTAAGCACCCTCGCCACAACGTGGGGCATCTAAGCCCACCCTACCCTATTCATTGATTGTTTTGAAGAATTTGAAATGTATTTGAATAGTGTGACCGAACTTTGAATTGTACATTGAAATAAGTTCCCTTGTGAGTAAAGTAAGGAACAAAATGAAGAAATCAGGACTTGGGATCAGAGTAGGTGGATTATTAAATTTTGATTGTTGTGAGAGTAGAGAGATGTTATCTTGGGACTGAAAGGTTAGAAGGGTTAGGAAGGACCAATTAAGAGACGTTAATTCTAGCTGTCCATCTCTAAGAAGTGAGCATTTAACTTTAACTTACATCTCAAGGATGAGGCAAGTCTCGGCTCGACTCCCGTCCTCAATTGCATCGAACAATTGAATGAGTCTCGGATGCTGGAGCGTCTGCATGATTTCAATCTCCCGCTCCACGTTTCGTCTCTCTTCTTTCTTCCGCGTCGTCACCACTTTGGCCGCCAATACTAGGCCGCTCGCTTTTTCTCGACACCGGTAAACTCTCCCGAACTTCCCTCTGTTCAGTCAAACAAATCAAAATTAATTATAATTAACGTCCCCTTATCATTTCACTAAGTTGTTGGTTCGACTCCCTCGGATAGATGATGCGAGGTGTATGCTAGAAGTTATTCTCCTTTGAAATGTTTTCCTACTGTAAGGGTTAGTTGAAATGGAAAGCAACCTAATCTCGACGTAAAAAAGTGTGTTAATGTCGAAGTACCGTAGTTAGTGGTACAACCAGCCCTTGCACCCTATAGTGATGCTTTTGATTCGATCTCCCCAAAACATAATATATGTATAAATTGGTACGTCTAATGAGGTTTTCCTATGATAACTATCCTAGTGATCTTCCCTATGCCAGATGAAAAGCCTATTCTCTACGAAATAAGCGGATGTCTCATCGAGCTCTACCGAGGACGTAATTAATGAAACTACGTAGGTATTAAGTGAAATATCATTACACATGTGAGATACATTTGTGATTTAATTTGAAGATTTCATAATACGCAAATGAGCTTTCAGTTATCGAAACAAAACCAAATGTTGGAACGACGAAATAAATTAAAAACGGCTTCCCACTTACCACAAATTGCATTAGTGTAGCCAAAGCGGCCGACCTTTTTCTTTTTTTTTTAAATAAAAAGCAAATGCGCATATATTTTATTGAAGAATTAATAGAATGTACCATAAATGTGAACCTTATGCAACTTCTGGCATTCCAATAGAGTTATTATTATTACTTCTTTACGTAATACATAATTAAATGATATTTGTCTGCACTATGGTGGTGGGCGACGCTGCTTACATGTGGGCGGAAGAATTTATTTGGAGCTCCATGATACAGAATGCATATTTTATGTGTGATGGGACAAGTAACAATTCTGAGGTGTTTGTTTTTAAAAGTAGTTTGAATGCTTTGTGAACTGTTCCAACACATTAATATAAATTATTTCCTTCATGATTTAACTAATTTGTATTTAACATAACTTATTAAGGAAATGAAAAGAAAACATTTAGCCTGTGAATCTGACTCTGTTAATGAGCACGAGGTAGTTCTCGTGGTCATAAATTTCTTTCGATCAGTGCGCTGATAAGTAATAAAACTCTCTTTTAATTAAATTAGTATTACGGTATCCCATTTCCTAACCCATATATTGCTTTACATTCCGGAAGAGTTAATTCAATCACACGATTTTTACGTTCTGGAAGCCCAGTAAAATAAACTCAATAAGGAACATTATTGTTCGCGACATTCCAAATCCTATATAACTTGCAACTAAATTAGAATTAAAAGTTAATAATTTTGTCTTAAGCGTCAATTTGGCCGGTCATTAATTAAAATTGTTATTTTTACACCCCAACCCCGCATTATGCAATCTGTTGCTGAAAACTTCAGCAACGAATCATTTGTTGACATGGAAAACTACAAGTCCTAATACTTTTTTCGCATCCTCCTCCTGCTTTTCCTATTAAACCCCAAACTTAAGTGTAACCGTTGCCAAAAATATAAACTGGCGCCATTCTAAAATTAATGCAGTTATCATTGGCATTGAGTGGGAATATTTGTTTCTCAGCATAACACGTATACATCACATATTCACGAATACCAGTCTGGATTGATCTGGAATAAACACAGAGAGATCTGCGCTTTCCTTCAAGTTCTTTATATTTGCGGAGATTGAAAAAGAAGGCAGACAGGACCAAATCCTGTCTCAAGTCTGGACATGGACATGGACTGTTTTTAAGCGGAAAAAGTTGTAAACAGAGGCATATTTGACTCTTTGGAAATGATGACCAATTTAATTTAAAAAAAAAATCTACAGGAAGACCTATTTAAGATTGAAGATGAGATACACTTGTCTTTAAAATACTAACGTTGTTGTATAAACAACCTTGCACTCTCATTATCTATATCCTAATTTCTTTTCTCAAGTGTTCCCCACGCACACGACACAAATGACAAATGATGACTTGAAATCTACATAAATTAAAATACATACAAAAAATCATTCCTTACCGTCCAATTTCTTCCAACATTTCATATTCTTCATCTATACATTTCCCTCGACGAAGACACACGTCCCGGTAGGGAAACGCAGGTTCAAGCTCTAAATGTGAAAAAAAAAATAATCAAATAATTGTTCAAGTATTTGTAGTACTACAAATACAAATAAATCCAACTCATTCTTCATTGTTTATCTTCGTATTCGCAATCCACACACCAAAAAAATTCATCAAATAATTTACACAAATTTTTTTGCCACCAATTTTTTGTTTGCCCGTTAATATTTAGCTTGTACAGTCAATTTCAGTTAGTCAGTATTTAAGTCCTCATATTTCTTGACACTTGTCCATGGAATACATCAACTTTTGAAGCCCTATGATTAGTGTTAATCACTCAACTCTCAAGTATAATTTAAAGGGCGTGAGATCAGATGGAAATGCATTGCCAGAACTAAACTAATACTTATAATTTCCATACATAAACAAAAACAAAGGAATCCTCTATGCGTGCGTGCAGATTTTTTTATTTTATTTGAACGTTTAAACTTTAACTTCCTATATTACAGAGCAATGCTAAAAAGAATCTATTAATCTAATACATTTGTAAATAAGAACAAAAGGTACATGGACCAGATGGCCGGTTCGGCCGAAGCAACCACTTCTTGTCAACTTTTGTGACTTGACTTCGACTTGAGTGACAATAATTATATGATGACATGATGGCATGCAGACATATGGACATGGACAGAACAAGATTTTTGTCTATACTCTAGTCACTCTGAATTTTTAAATCGTCGACGAAGACTACTTGTGTGACGAAAAAAAAACCCGGAACTCATGCAATGCACACGAAATAACAGGAGATCAAGTCAAGTGCGTGCATATGCAGCACAATAAATACGTCGCAGGTTTACATTCGGCACTACAAAATCCGCAAAAGATGTTTATTCACTTTTTTAGTTATTGACTCATTGTCATATGTCATTGTCAATTGTTTAGACGCGATTTTCTAATACACATCCTACAGTACAAATATAAAAAATCACTTCTTTGTTTCCCTCCTAACAAGTTCAATGAGTACGGGTACAAGGTGCTCCATACAAACGTCACGCTCAGTTACGGTACATTCTTCAAATTCTTAATGAAAGACTATTGTATACTTTGGAATCCTGCGGTGTAGAAATATACATATTTGTCACTTTAGAAGGAATCTAGTATTACATATGTTTGACCTCTCATTTTGAACTTAAGCAGGTCACTAACTCCGAGATTTTGAGATTTAGGTCAAGACATCACCGGGATACTTGATTCGTTAATCTCTGGAGCCAGAAGGTTCAGAAATATACAGAATAAGCCTATGGAGTATCCTTTGTATATGTCTCTGACTTGCTGACTGATGACTCTTTATAGTCACTAATTTCCAGCAAAAGTGTCAGCGAAAACTCGAAGACTTTATTTGGTGATTTTGCAAAGAATTAAGTATGTGGATCTTGAATGATGTTCTAGACCTAACTATGTAAGGGATTTTATTGTATTTTGTTTTACTTGATTCAGATTCTTAATAAAATGAGTTGAATTTGGACTGGACTTACCATCCACAGGATCAGACTCGTCCACGATAATCATAGTGGAGTGGTTGAATGGGCGGGTCAGCTCCTGTCAATTCACAACAATGAAAAGAATTAATTTTTCTTGCATATAAAATGGACTAAGGACTACATTCTATGTTTGCATGCAATCCCAATACAATAATTGCACCCAGCTAAAGTGCACAATTCATTTGTTTACTTTGGTATTATTATTGAGCTGAGCTGAGCTAAAGGCTGTATGTTTGACTAATTGTTCTGCTTTTGTTGAGGGCTTCCCTAATTTGGATCGTCAAAATCCATTGGCACCTCCCACTAACAATTCAAACAACTAAAATATATGCAGATATACTGGGCTGACAATATGCAGATTATTTACGGGGCTGCCTAAGTAGGAATTTTTCTTTTGTTTGTTCGCTAAAGTTTAAGGTTACGTTTTTAGCCGGGGATTCACAACGTTGGGTAACTGCCATCAGTTCAAATTTTGTAGAATTTAATTAATATAAAATTGTAATTTTAGCCCTTCAAGCATTCATTGTACGGTTTCTCAAAAATTAAGCACAATGAAGTTGGAACAAAAAAGGTGTCTGATTAAAAATACGGATTAATTGACACGTGCCGTTGGGCACATGGCCCAGCATTTAAAGATTAGGTTCCTTTCCATTTAGGCTAAGGAAGGTACTCCTAGTAGTAGGGTCACACATTAAGGGAGATATGGAAGAAAATTGAGTGTCTTGATAGATTGTAGAATTCATTAAGTAACGGATTCAAGTTCTCAAATATGGATTAATGATTCGAATTCAATGTACCGGAACCAAGACCGTATAGAACAGATTTAGAAACCGGTCTTGGAACGTGCCAAAAACGCTGGGAGAAATTCTATTCGATACGTGGGTATTAATGACGCCAATGTGAAATAATTCCTCTCGCACTTCGTCAGCGGAAATAAAACTCGATTTCTAGTACAGGAGCAGCACCCAAAATTTTCAAGAATTCGCTAAATATTATTTATCCACGCGGGGAAGGTTCAGAATTTTGAAGCCTAAAATGCTGTTTAATGGCCTTTGAGTTAAATTTGAGCTGAGTCAGATGTAATTTGGGCCTAATATAAAAAACGTTTTTTGATATTTTTGTTCCACAACAATAATCATTTTACCGCATTTCTTTGCATTGGATTAATTTTTGAATTCAATATATGACATATGGGTAGTGGCCTAAAGTCTATGTCCGTGAAGACAAATGTAACAAAACTCAATTGCCACCTGGCTTTTATTACAATTGAAGGTTCTCACGACTGGATTTATTGGGGAATATTCGTAGGTTTGAATTTTAAATGGCCCCGTGCTTACTGGTAGAATTTATTGAACATTATTATAATTAAATGGCATATCTTTCTAAAGAAAAACACGATCGTGCCATTTTATGTTCCGGATTTGAATAAAATTAAAAATAATCTAATTAATTGCTGGCCGGTGGCAGGCTGTAGGCTGTTCTTGCCACATCGTTATGTCGTGGGCTATAATCGTCGAGCAGATGTAGTTTCTACATTGCCTTGACGAACATTTTCTACTATAGTTTCTCCGTAACTAGTAAGGTGACCTTCCCTAGGCCATTTGAAAAGTTTTTATCCAATCACGCACATGTCATGTCAGATCAGATCATACCTTACGGCGAATGTCGATGTATTTATTTATTAAATTAGTTCTACAAAATTTTGTAAAAATTGAGCGTTAGTGTAAAGTATGTACGCAAAGTAGTACCACGGAATGGTGCATCTTTTGTCTCAATCATTCTCTCAATAAATTGTTCCTATCGGTACTTTCTCCTTGCAAAACAAAAGTGAATATCTTTTGTCTGTACACATTCATTCATGAGAGAAGAAGAGTTTGCTGTTAAATCTTTCCATTATTACCCATTTTCATTTAAACTCTTTAGAATATGGTAAAAAATTCATTCTTAATCTTGACCACGCACCTGACCCCGATTGACCAGAAGAACCCAAGACTAAGTGACACTACGACACAACGTTGACACAAACAAATTTGTTTAAACCTTTCTACACCACCCACATTTACTTATAATTTTCTTCCACTGCACCGTGCGTTCTACAAATTAAAATTGTGTCTCAACAGTATTTCAATTCAACTTACTGTCTTGCAAGTCTTAAATAAAAAAACCAGACTTTTCACATATGGGCAGTTTAATTTTCATTTAAGAATCACTCTTACACTGCACTGCACTTACGCACAATATATTAAAATTTATGTCGAATTTCTTGTGCAGGTTGACAAGGACGACGCCGGGCGAATCAACTTTGAAATTGAAAAAAAAGTAGTCAGTCTGGCCGGCCTAAGAAACTAGAAGAACGAAATGATGATGATGCAGAATGAAGATAGTATTTAATGTTTTTAGCTTTTTTTGGAGAAGTATTACTTCCGTACAACAAAGCAATTGTAATGGAATGGAATTGCAAATATATGATGAAGAAACAAGTCTGTCAAGTCAAGTCCAAGAAATCTTGCCTTAATGCTTCATTGCCGAAATGCCGTATTGCAATCGTGTGTTCACTGTACAGTCATAAAACTAAGTCAGTCTTAACTTTTGTAACTCTTAAGCCCTATCTTCTTTAATTTTTTATTATACATACAAGGAGGGCCAATAAATGTTTTGTTTGTCTGGATTTTTGTACACTTTTGACCAAAAGATAGCAAGCCAAAACTTCAGATTAGAATTTTATTACAAACCTTAACGGTCCTTCTGTACGATGTCAAAGTGACCACATTTTGTCTAAATTTTAGCTGAGATTGACGCTCTAGATCTAATTTGGAATAATGTTATAGCCAGGAAGAGCCTAAAAAAGAATTTTCTGAAAAGAAGTAGGATTGTATATTTTTAAAAAGCTGTTGCTCTAACTTCTAGCTTGTTCCGATTATTTTGAACAGATATCAGATTATATTGCAGTTAGTATTATAATGTGAACTGAACAAAAGGAAACACGAGGACTGACACAGACTGTCCACTACTGACAACTGCTGACTGCACCCAAAAAACTTGAAATGATTCTTCTTAATAGTAATCTGTGTAAATGGAATTGAGTTAGTATTTCTCCCCCTACCTAACCCTTTTGCCTGCCTTTTATCATCTCATTTGCTATTGTAATTTTGTACTGCAAGCTACATACGAACTATAACCACAATAATTCTAGCACGTAGCTTAACTCAAGCAATAAAAAAAAGAACATTCTGAATCTGATTCCTAATAATCGGCTGTATGCATTTGTGTTTGAGAAGGGGGACATAATTTAATAACTAACTAACTACGAGTACGCGATTTCATCCCTCCTATTATGATATTTTTTTTATTATTATTATTAATTTTTTTTATATTATGATTGTGTCTCCCCTATCTTATCTCTATCTCCTCAAAATGTCACCTCACAAGACCTCTTTCCTTTCAAAAGATTAAGATTATGATCTTAAAAGTCAAACCGCCTGCTGAGTTACTCGCATGTGTTCCATGTCCCGTTCATTCTCTCCATTTCCCATCATCATAAAATATTTTAGAGTCAAATCTCAGCCATCCTTTTACATTTTACCAACCAAAGAACTACCACTCACACATTTCTAATTTAAATTTAATTTAACATTTCCAAAACATGAACTTTGCATTAATATGGATGGACGGACGGATGCATGGGACTTTTTTGACCGCTCAACCCACACTATTGCAATTGCAATTGCAATTGCAATGGAAGAATATACCGGTAGACCGTTATGGAGTTTGTCATTAGGTTCATTTTTGTATATAGTAGCGTGTTTAGAACAAACATAAACGGTACAGAAGTCAGGAAGTTAAAGTTTCCTTACAAGACATATGTGATGGTGAAATCGGTCGCAAAATGGAAAACGGTGAAGATGCTTTTATGTGTCAATGTGAATGTACAGGGTGAATCATCACCTTTCAATTTTGTTTTCAAATTATAACGAAATTGGACAAAAATAGGTTTAATTTGATTGATTAGTTTGGGTTAGGGAATTAGATATTTTTCCAGACCCATGTTTACGAGATAAATTCCATTTGCCCAAACGCAGGAGTTTCTTGGAATTACTTGGATATACAAATACGGCGTATTCACGAACATACTGTATTAACGGTAAATTCTCTACGAATGTACATATATTTCACTCATTTGAAAAGCGTCTATCTTGTGGAATTTCGGTCAAAAGTTATAGACCACCCTGTACTTTCTGTGCCGATTGTAAATTATATTATTATTATGATTATTATTATTCTACTAATTCCCACGAAGAAAAATGAATGAGAGTCATTTTGGTCTCCTCATTAGAATACGGACGCAAGTTAAAATGTTAGTTTCTGTGGGACCCATGCGTGAAATGCATGTCATGTTTAATGTTTTTATGCATGGGCATGAATGTCGTATATTTCAAAGATCATACAAGATAAATCTAGAACAGAATAGAACAAGAGTAGAAGAGTTCTAGGCAGAAAGGACCTTCGAAAAAAAATAAACCGACCTTTACCGTCATGTCAAGTACAGGAGTACAATATGAGTTTGAAATGAGTACATTGCACTACTACAGAGTACAAGACTTGAATAAAAAGAGGCGGAATTGATGGGAACAAGTGCAGGGAGTTCCCAAATCAAGAGAATATAAAAAACACATTATTAGTAGACAGAAGTCGAGGATAGGAGAAAAAGCTCTTCATTTCCCGTTATTTATAAATATACCGTCCTAGATTATTCACTCATAAAAATTATTCAAATTTAGAAGAACAACAGAAGCTGGGCAATAAAAACATTTACTCAAATGGTTAAGCCGTTTCATTATATAGTGCAATGTGATGTTAGCCTGAAACAGTCCGGAAGTCTTATGAGGACTATCTATACAAAAAATTATTGAATCGAAATTATGAAAATTCTACAACCTAAAACTAGCGATTCAGAGGTTTCCATCAACTATGCAATAATTTTGGAACAATATTAAGTTCGTTTATAAAAAATCTTCTATTTCTTTAAGCTTTAGTATTTTTATACGTTGCATATAAGTGAATGTGTTTCATTCGGTCATACCCAGTTCATCATAAAGTAAAAAAGAATCGAAGCTATTTACAGTTTTCATATTTTGACCTGTCGGGAGTATCAAACTTTATGGAATTCCAAGTCGTACGAACTTTTGCGTCTGGCCTAATGCTGTACCTTAGTGGACTTCTTTCGGTTATTTCTCCACATGATAACATAATGATAAGCGCACTCATAAAATCCTGACGTTTCACCTGCCTATACTCACTCGTTCATTCACATTTTCTACACAAGACGTCTTTGTTCAGATTTTAAGTGTGAACCACGTAATCGGATGTAGTCATAATATGAGAATGAGTAAGTGAGTGCATTATTGCTACGCAAGAGATAACGGCTTGACTTATCCGCTATTAAAAGAAAGGTAAGTAGTCAAGGACCTCACCACTCGAGCCATGCCTTTTGGGCCGAAACTGTATAGTTTCAAAGGATTACTCCCTAAGCATTGTGTCCTTGTGCGATCCTGTTCGTTAAAGTGCTCTACCCACCTTACAAAGCGGTGTGCCTTTAATCGAGCTGTTGCGAGATAGCTTCACTGCCTTGATTAAATTTCGAAATTTTTTTGCGAATTTTTGAATTCAGATTCTAGTCTAGGATGTTTAAGATTAAAAACGGTGTTAGCTCTGGAAGTTTGGGGACCAAAACGCACTAAAACACAGGGGTAATACTGTGTCAATTAATGGCTTATCGTCTATTTCTACGAGGGAGAATTCAGATTTCACCTCATTTGACGACTGCATTGCTGGACTGGACTGAACCACACTACACCCTATGTCTTTTCAACCATCGCAGGAAATCCAATACATGGTTATACTATATAAGGGCGCTTTACTGGTTTAGCAAAGACTGAAAAGCGAAAATGGGGAAAACTCTGCGTATGCAAGGTAAAAACCTCACAGTATATAGGAAAAGTCTGGCTGAGATAAAGCAGACCCGGGGAATCGAACCCCCGTCCCAGCAGGAAATAGATTGGGCACTTTGGGCCCAATTCCGGTAAGGTCCTTTTGTAACATTTACATTTGGAGTTTGCGGTTGAGGAAATGAACCCTTTTCACACCTCTTGAACCAAGAGTGGAAGTCAACTAACTCTGACTCTGAGAGTAATCCTCGGATGTCAAATTTAACAGAGGAACTTACTGTACAAAAGCACTACTGTACAGTACATCCCACTACTACTGTACTGTTCCATACTGGCAAAATAAATTTTTACAATTCCCAATTCGCACTCTCGCACTTTTATTCGTACATAGTTGGCAGGATCCATGGAAAAGGCCCGAGAGGTGCTCACCGGAGCATGTAATGATATTTTAAATTCAATTCCATGTCCATGTCCACGTTATATTTACCATGATGGTGATGGTGCTTGCTGAGTCACAATTATTCACACTCATTGTTCGTTAGCACTTTTAAAATGGAGATTGTTGTGAAGTTTTAAACCCAAGTGTTGACGAACAAGAGTGTGAGTCCAAAAGCTCAAAAAACTCTATAGAATTGTACATGAATACATAAATAAAAATGCGAAAATGCAAAGGGTTGAGCCCGAGTGTCAAGGACATACGCGGAATGCGGAATAAAACGTTAAATTGTCTAAAGTGGAAAGCTAATTCAATAGAATTTTTCTGCATAAACTACTTATGTACACCTACGACTACGTACTTACGGTCTACGGTTGTGCAGTACTTTAACTTAAGACTAAACTCAAGATCTGATAAGACAGACAGACGTTATAAAACAAGTCAGCAGTTTCCTCCCATTAGAATGAAAGATTATTATGACGAGTTACAATCGTACACAAAGTCCCACATTCATTCTCAGATTCTGACTGGCTGTTTATTAAATCCAAATACCGGTGCACTGTGTGGGGGGTACGTACACTCCAGAGGAAGTCAAAAAGTGTGCCTCACCAATAAACTTTACGAATTTATTTAGATAATAATTCATTAATGTGTATATCAACTTTAGCAAAGACTCCAGATTTCAGTAGTAGCTACGCCAGTGAGGAATTGACCAAAAAATTCGAATTTGGATTCTCCTTTACCGAATTCGGTTAGGGCCTGCCTGGTTCGTATTTTTACACAATTCTGTGTTTCTGGATCAAATTCAGAATTTCTGCGGAACATGTATGTCACAGTTTTATGCTTCGTTGCGTTAGTTATTGAGTTAATGACTTAAATGGGACGTGGAATAAAAAACAAATTAAACAAAACTTCAATTTTATCCGAATGAATCTATTATCATAATTGTCACATCTGGAAGATTCATGATAATCTCGAATGTGATGTAATATGTGATATAACCGGAACCTAAGAGTATAGAATCTCGCTCCTTTCATAGAGAGGACATTTTTGTTGACACCAGACCAAACAAGGTCAACACCTGG
>JAQFYE010005341.1:0-12080 GCA_034694305.1 Protaphorura glebata | reverse complement strand
ACACCTGGTTTGACCTTTCTGAATGGTTTTTGGATCGATTGGTTTTTATCATCGGAAAAGGTTTACTTGTTAGATCATTAGTTACTTCATTTCCATTCAAATTTTTCCGTTAATTGACATTAGTCCTACGAAATGGTTAGACATCAGAATATTTTTTGTGAGGCAATGGGTTGGTATCCATTTTGGGAAGGTACCGGGAGATATTTCAGTTTTTTTAGGACGTGCATATACGAACGACAAGAAACATTCGGTTGTAGACCTCGGTTTGGTTTTAAAAACAATTGCGTTTTTTCAGCTATTGTTCGTTCCTTACCAAGATTGACTCCTAAAAAACTAGGAATTGACACTTAAATAATGTAAATCCTAGGACAATAAATATCCGCATATTTTTTGTAAGCCGAAGTTCTTTATTTCCACTTACTTTTCTAGTGTAGTATCGCAAATAGTCGGAAAAAAATCATTTTGAAAATACGCTTTTCTGGGACGATCCGTCCACCACAGCGAGGTGGCAACATCAATCGCTGCAGCCTGTAAGACTAAAGACTTTGTTGACATTTCATTTCTTATAAGTGTTTAAATTTGTACACAGATTCAAATAGTTTGAAATCGGTCTGACAGTTGAATAAATCAATCAATGAATCAAACAATCAATAGTTAAGAAGAAGATTTATTCGTGCTTCAAGATGTCGGTTTACAAGTTAATGGTTAATCATAATTATTTCCAAATTAATATGACTGACAAGGGTCACAATTCAGTTTCAGGTCGAATTATTCAGCTTGATTTGGTTTACGTGGTTTCTGGTCACGTGATTTCACTTTCTAGTCGTTGGTGGCTACACTGGAATATTTTTGCTAGCCTATAATAAATTCTATTAGAACTGACTGACAGGATATTAGTCGGGTGCAAAGTCTGATCCCTCAATGAAAACTTGTATGATTTAGTGTGTCGTCTCTTGACTTTACGATAACTCGAGAGTTGTCGAAGGTTTTCATCTGGCGATAATTGTTATACGTACACACATTGTAGAAACACATGTTTATGACTAACAAGGGACCTCTGTTCAGATGAAAAATTTACATTCGTCTAAAATAATTTGTGTCTTTAGTTGTTAGGCCTTTGTTGTATGTATTCGTACATCGAATACTGATATTCCTGAAATTTTTAGAACTCAAATAATGGATAAGTGTAAGACAGATAGGATCAGTGAGATGTATCAATATGGATTTGGTTTTCTAGGAACTTTCAAAATAGTAGTCAATACACGGGTAAGGTTGACAAGGAGCGGTGGTCGCATGTAACGCCCCGAATATTGTGTATAGTTTTTATCGGAAACAATTTTTATTATTGGTCACACATTATATTTGACAAGGTATACTTGTTACGTGTAAAATTCGAGGGGTTTGGAACAAATAAATGCAGTGTCGGCTGCTGTCGCCAAGGCTCCCATATCTCTATACGTACTTCATTTCACTTCAGAAGGAGTTGCCATTGAGTGTTTACTTTTTGGTCGGTTCCAGCAACCTAGACAGTTTTATAAAAAGAAATGTTTTTGTCGGAAATACTAGCAACAACGATACCGGTCTGAAATTAATGCCATGTAAAATTAAGAGTTGTCTGAAAAACGTCAGGAATTTTCACACAGTACTTTACAACTTTTTGGCTATGAAGCATAGACTCTACACACAACAAATACTGGTACTAGGAATAAAACTCAGGATTGTTCTTTCATAATTCAATTGTTTCGGGTTTTTAAATTGTTGTAGATTTTTTTGGCAAGGGAATTGTTTACTTTCATATGCTTATATCTTGTAAATATACAAGAATGTCAATTCAGTAAACTTTATGTGCCATTCTCCATAACCTTGGGTTGTGTGATTTTGTTAATTTTTCTTGTACATACGAGCTGTATCTACCACGACTTGACTTCCTTAATTGAGGTCAGCTGGCTAAATCCGGGTGTTTAACACAAGGTATTATGAATGCTACACAAGAAAACTGTCCCTTGTGAGTTGAGAGCTCTTCTGTTTCTGCTGGGCTTCGATTTTCTCCGGGTTAGGTTTCCCTTTACATTTGCTTTTGCTTTTTCTGATGGTTTTAGCTTTGGCTTTGCTATGGTCTTCAGAGTTGGGGTTGAATTTCGGTAGGGGAAAAAAGGCAGGAAGGGTTCTTGTCCAGGGTCTGAGTGAGGATAAATGTAATTCATTCCAAAATGCGTGTCGGTCCTCTAGTAAATATGAACAGAAAGGGGAGATAAGCTAGGACTTGACTCAAAGGTTTTACTAGAATATTTTTCCTTTGTCTCATAATTTTGTTTTGAATTTACAATTACGAAGTAAGGTACAATCTTGTAATTTACATTCAGAGTTAATCGACTCAATTTGATCTTTAAGAGCTGCAAATATTCACTTCATACTTTCTAATTAGATTAAGTTTCAGGTTATGAGATTCCAAACCTTTTAGTTCAATAATTTTAATTCGATATTATTATTATTTTAATTATTTCTCTGGTATTTTATTACTAAAACTCTTCTCCGTGATTGTGTGACACTCACCGATGGATCAATTGGGATTTATTCTTATTGTTGTGAGGAATGTTATGCTTTTACTTGTCAATAAACAAATCTGAATCTGAATCTCAATATCGATGTATTATTGTTAATGATCACCGAAATTTTTGGAGAATTTTTAATTACGATGAACGTGGATTGTCGAAATTCGGATTTAGGTGGCCAAGTCGATCGTGACTATACAATCGTTGTCGAATTTTATTCGACACCTCCGATTAGATGAATTCTAGAGTTGCAAATAATAAACCCCTACTTAAAATTTGTCCACAAAGTTTCGGATAATACTTTCGACGTAAAATGGGCTTGCGGAATCCCTGCACAATAGTCTGAGTTCAGTTTAGCTGAGTCGTGAACAAACAGGTTCTCATATGGGAGATGGTTGAAGCTTAATGAACGCTCCGGAAGCATACTAATGAGCAGAGCATAACCAGTTTGAAAATAACAATTTCCTACAAGGTGTTGATGAGTAATGATACGAGAATTGTTGTCAATTAAGGGCTACTTTGGTCTATGTATGTGTGAAGTATCACTTGAGATTTTGTTGTTCGTTCAAACCCAGTGTCATCATTCTGTTTTTGTTTTGACCTCATGGAGTGAAAATAGAAAATTCATTTCAATAATATTTACATACCTAAAAAGGTTATGATGTCATATCGTTAATGGAGAAAGTCAGCGTGGTATCCTTGTTTGGTAGTTTCTCTGTTAAATTGAATACATTTTACGAGTTCAGAATGCAGAATTTCCGAAAATATATCTCATTTAGTTTTCTAGAAATTTCATTGTCAGAAAGAAAATGCAGGAAATTCTGGCATTGATCGTTATATTCGTGCAAAAGCTTGTCTATCGCTCTAAACGTAACCCGAGATATGTTGTTTTTTCAACAGTACTTCTAGTTTATCCAACGATAGTTGTTCTTCAGAGAAATATTTTTTGTAAGCAATATTTTTTTAACATTTTCCATTTTGTATATCCGGTACATTCGTTTTAGAGAACTATGCGGGTGTAGGCACAAAAATAAAACATTATTGAAGTAATTCACAATTGATCAGGTTAAAAATGTCCGAGTGGGTCTGGGTGGAACTCAATCTAATCTAACCGTAAGGAACAGGCTTATTTCAAATTAACTGTATTCGATGACAATAGACACTAGTCATTCCATTCATGCCACTTTGTGTCGTTGTCGTGTCGGCAAACGAGTCAAAACCTTTTTATGATGTAAGTGACCAAGCACCGCATCACATAACATAATGCATTCAATCAAACCCATAACTAATACGAACACGGACTCATGACTTATTATTCAACTCGGGATATCGGTGGATCAATTTATCAAACAGACGAATTGAAAATGATTTTCTGAAATTCCAATAATGAATTCGAATTCAACATAATGCATTTCATCTTAAGCAAATTTCAAATATTTGGAAAGAAACGCCACTAATTAATTTCAGAATTCGACAAATATTAGGTTTATATAATTCAGGTGGATCGTCACTAGAAACAATTCCATCCCTGAACATTGCGGCCATTACAAGAAAAATAAACATTATAAACATTAATAAACACTACAAGTTTATTTGCTGATTACGTTACATTCCAAACACTTCATTGTATTTATACGAACTACTTTATGTTGCCGCCACTAATTATAATACAGAGAATAAGGACAGGTGGACAGGATTGTAACAGGTTTAGCCATAATTAGTTTTTAAAGCCATTTAGTAGTTTTTGGATTGTGTTGAGTTTAAGTGATAAGGCATCACTAATCACGAACAACTTTATTGCGAATATTAATAACCGTTCCCAAATATGACCTGAATTGAACGCCATATTATGCATGTCTATTAGAATAAAAACATCTTTGAGAAGGGCAAGACTGTTATAACTAGCCTAGCCATTATTTCTCATGCAATGGCACGCCTGGTTTGCAATGTTAGAATACATCCTTTTGCTCCAAGTTTCCAAGAGACTTATCCATGTACATAGTGAAGAGTCTGAATAGTGAAGTGAACTGACTGACTACTTTGATGGAAAACTGGGAAGGCAGGTTTAACGATTCCTTGGTTGGCTGTGCATGGAAGTCAAGTCGAGTAAATGGAATATTCAACCCTTTTCCGGAGTCTTTGTAGAATTCCCCATGTATTGAGTTGTTCTTTGGGAGGTTTTGATGTAATTTATGACTTGACTAGGATCCATCCAATGCAATTTCTCAAACAAGCACAGCCAACAGCAAAAGCATAGAACTTCCACTCTTGCAACTGTATGGCACATTGTAATATCCAATATTATATTTATTTGTCTATGCAACCGGTTCGATATGGACGTCCTGCTTGTCTTCAATTGTTATCCGACTACGAATATTTGTGATGCAGATAAGATGAATCGAAATAGACCTAAAGTTCTGTTTTGTCTTGTTTTATTTCTCTTCCAAACCTCATTTACCGAATTTAAAACACCCTCGCCGCCAAATAGAAGAACCCTAGCATATTTTGGCCCCTTAGATCATTAGTTGTAGCAATTCACATTATAGACACTTGTCAAAGCAATCAATGAAGGAATGTAAGGACTGTCCGTTTAATTCGGTAAATACGGTAAATAGGTTCTGGAGTTTAGACCGACAGCCGTACTATTGTTTCAAGTGTGAATTTATTTGAGAAGAGCTCGTAATTATCTTTCATGCAAGAGATGGGTTGACGAAGTATAATTTCGAAAGGAAGTGTTTTCACATAAAATTCAGCTGACTGAATTTAAAACGCTCGGGATTATTCATTTCAACTGTCCTGGGTCACAAATACGACCATTTCGTAGGGAGATAAAATTATTTTATGATTCCGCTAGGTGTTCTTGGCCACTTTCGTGGAGATTAGAGTACGCTGGAGAGCCAACGTCAGTAAACTTTAGAATTTTCGAGCTGTGAACTTAAATTTGGTGTTTCATACTGCAAATGCCCGGGCGCTTATTTAAAAACGGCACTAGCCGACACGCCGTTTATTTTAGCACTGGTGTTATACGAAGTGCGCGCTCTTATGAAACGACCTACCACGTCACCCGGTGTTTAATCGGACCCAGGCCGCTATTCGGTAATTTACGGTAAATTAGTCATACTTATGCTCAGGACAGGCCATATCAAATGTATCTTCTCTGGGTCGATTTGGTTTTTAGGGGAAGAGTGGTTTTCTTGTCAATTGTGCATTTCGGTGTGAAAAGCTTGTAATAGAACGGCTTATCTGTCAATTACTGGTTACAGGAAAGGGTTAATAATAATTTTCTTCTGTTAGGTTATGTAGTTACAGTGATAGTGGACAGACACACATTTTTCTTGGAAGCCTGACTGCTTCTGAAAGGGTTTGACAAAGAACAATGCCTTGTTTGTTTGTTATTTGCATTGTACATTTGGGTAAATTGTACGTATACAACTCCTTATGCATAAAAGGCGGAAGCCTGTCTAATTTTGTTAAAGTTTCCGAGACTTGTTTTTGAAGGGAGGTGAAGATGTGTGTTAGTTTATCACGATTCACGACTACTGCTGCTCAGTTACTGTTTAATCTTGTATCAGTCTGACTCTTGATTGTGGTATCAGAATGAAGCCGTGATACGGAAGGTCTTTAACATTAAATGAGACAGAACAGTTGGAACTAAATCTGTTTAGTATAACATTAACTTGAAAAAATCAAACCGTGCGACGTTTACAGTTCAGTTTTGAAAATTCGCTGTCGATTGTGTTATGAGAAGTTAATGCGACCATTTCTATCGTGTACGGTAAAAAGTTTATCAGTATGTAGGGGTTGGAAATTGAATTGTCAATGCCCTTCCAGCACTCCCAACAAATCGAATCTGTCAAACGATTGGCAACACAATTAATGTTTTCGTTTCCACTTAATTTCGGAGGAATTGTGAATTTGGATCTTTAGTATTCAGGCGAGTGTATTTATAATGTATTAATTTATATAACATGTTTGTATGATATTGCTATATTTGATAGTTAAGGTAGAGAATGAGCAGAATTCCATAGCTATCTTCGTTGTCTCTTTTGTTTGGTGATTGAGCGCCTTAATTGATAATTTCAAAACGTTTAAGGTGTTCCAGTTTGTAAACGTATGACGTATCATGGATTATTTCATTGATCGGTGCAGTAGTTTCATCTCAATTGTATTTTAATTAGGCGTGATCGGGAGGTCATATATATGTGAATGAATATGCGAGAACGAATTTCTGGGGCATTCAATTCTGTGATTTTGTCAACCAGCCTGGGATACGTGTACTCGTATCTTAAACCAGCCATAAGTTTGATCCTATCCCCTATTTTGCAGTTTCTCAAAATAATCTATAAACCCGAAAGAGTTTCTGGTTGGCATCTTGAAATTAAATAAAACGAGAGCAACATATTTTAGTAGATATTTGGTTCATTCAATCAAACCTTTCAAACATTCCTTCAGTCCCATTTCCGGCATAATCTATTGGAACCTGAATCAGAAATCGAATTCTTATGCCTGTCCTTAATACCGCTATTCGTAGCGAGGAACGTGGAATTGAATTATCCGAAACGTTAACCTGGACTAAGATTTACACCGAAAGTGGTTCCCCAGGTAGAATTCTGGCATGGGCATGGAATATTTTCTCATCCCGAACATTTGTGTTGATTTGTACGGAATTACTTCAAAAGTAGTGTTGACAAGTTCTCTTTGGGTAAAACATGAAAGAGGAGAATGAAAAACTAATAAACCCGTAGATTCAAGCTCAACACGATATTATCTTCTTTAGTAGTTCAACTGTAAACCTTGCGACAAGTTAATTGTTGTCGTTTAGCCTTCATCAAATCTGAGTTGAGTTTTAAACTCGTAATAAATTAATAAATAAGGATGGTGTATGGTTGGTCGCTGGAAGTGTAAAGCATTACATACAAATACAAAGGAAATGTTCCTTCAGAAGTACATAACGTAAGTTCTGTGAAGTCACATCCTTTAAAATCCACACAAAGTAAATCTCTTGGTCGCTCAATTTATGAGGATGACGATGACGATGACTCCTTGGGCCAAGTAGCCGTCTTCTTCTTCGTCGGTCGTAAGAAGTGAGCCTAGGTCGTTGTCATTGTCGTCGTCGTCGTCCGTATTTATGACATATATCTTTGGCTAATGGCGTAAATAAACTTTCCTCATTTATTTGTCCTTTTTTCGACAAGCTTGAGTCAAATGATAATTTTCCTTTCCTGTCGTAAAGTGGGGAGAACCCCAAAAACCCACCAACTTTAACTTGAACCTTGAGTTTTAGAACATGAACTTTCGTCAAGTTTACATGGAAATAAGACAAACAGGAGGAACGTATGCCACTTTTACCATCAAACACAGAAACCACAAAACGCAGTCAACCTTCCGTAGCATGCCTAACAATTTATATGTTTCGTAGGGGAGGGGGGTTCAATCAACTTTCAAACCATTTTTTTCTCATGTTATCAGTAATGGTGTGAAACACAGATCATTTGTCATGAAAAAATCCACATCTCGTATTACCAGTTATGATATCAAGGAATCTACATACAGTACAGTACATTAATAGTCGAACCAGAAAATGATCAATTGGAGCTGAAAGTTAGATTTATTACAAATATATGAAATAGCCAAAAGTCTCTTCCGGGGTAAAAAGTTCCATTTTGTTATCTACGACCAGTATTTAAAATTAATGAAATAATCCTTTAATTTCCGACTGACCAGTGCCGATCAAAACATATGTTTGTTTATCTGATATAGTGCTCCGCATGATTCCGGATTCTGTCAGAGTCGGAATCGAATGATTACGGAATCGGCGATTCCGACTCCGAAAAAAGCCGGAGTCGGAATCGGAATCGATGTTGTCGACTCCGGTAAAATCCGGAGTCGGAATCGGAATCGGTCGGAATCGACTCTGGAAAATCCGGAGTCGGAATCGGAATCGGTGGAATCGACTCCGGAGTCGATTCCGGAATCACACAAAAAAAATTCTCAAAATACCGCAGAATTTATTCCGATGCCTTTATTCCGCAATGCACATATTAAGTGAGTAACAAAGACTTAATTTTTCATCGACGTTTCCAAACATTTCACTGTCAAGAAAGACTACATCGTCCTGATCAGTGTGGAGTTCAGAATTTTCGGTATCCGTTTCACTGATTAATTTAACTATCAACTGAAATTATTCACCGTAAGCATAGACTGAACTTATTAGCAGTTTTCCATAATAATAATGCAAATGAAATGCGCATATGAAAACGACAGAAGGACGTTCCCTTGCATATCCGGCCAGAAATCCATGCATTCAGATATACGCATTTGCATTTCTGCGCGCATGTCAAAGGAGTCGACTCCGGACCTGATTGGAGTCGGAATCGTATGATTCCGGAATCGCCGATTCCCGACTCCGGTAAAAGCCGGAGTCGGAGTCGGAATTGATTTTGTTGACTCCGGAAAATCCGGAGTCGGAGTCGGAATCGGTCGGAATCGACTCGGAAAAAGTCAGAGTCGGAGTCGGAATCGCAGTCGAAAGTCGATTCCGACTCCGACTCCGGAGTCGGAATCATGCGGAGCACTAATCTGATAGACTCAAAAAAAATATCAGATGCAAGAAACTGATGGCAATAATAGAGGAATTCCGTCAGATATCTGATAACCAAGGAATCCAAACACAGTCCGAGTACGTGCCAGATCAGATATTTCTGTTGTTCTAGCTATCTAAAACCAGAACCTAATGGTTTGGTCCTAAAAAGTGGCCACTTCTTAGAATGCACACCATTTTTAAGATTCGTATTCGTATTTATATTACCCCCCTAAATATTTCCCCTATGGGGAATTTTCTTTCATACTCACTGCGTGTGTGAGTGCTAAATGATAATCCCTCAAAGGTTTTACTTGGTGTTTTTCATAGAGTAAGCAAGAAAACGCAACTGAGAGTTTTCACACACACACACATAGTGTAGCAGAGCAAGCCATATAGGTTTGAGACTTGTTAGTGAAGGGAATACAAATTGTCATGCTTTCTGCTCAATCTTCTTTTCTTATCCGTCTTGTCACTGGGTTTTTGCTTGGGTTAACCTAAAAAAACAATGCAATGCATTGCACTGTGTGCACTTCACTTCATGGATGTAATGTTTAGGACCTAAGCACAGGCACCAGACACTAACATTAAGTTAAAAGTCATTAACTCACCAGACTTCCCTTCCTTGGATTTTCAGAGTGAGGATAGGATAGGATTCAAAATCCTTACAAGGGAACATTTTCAATTTGTCTATTATACACTTTCTGAAAATGTGAGGGATGTGCACACTTTTAGCCCATTATATAAATGATAAAGGGCTAGAAGTGTACTTGTACTTGTCGCTCGGGCATATTCTTTTACTGGTCTGAAGTGTTGTGGCTGAGGCCTATTTGAATTTTACATTTAATTAGTGTTAAACAATTTCGATATTGTCAGTTCGGACTCCAGCGTTGTGAGTTAGAGTTCTAGTCAAAATGAGTTAGTATAATTGAGGCATATGTCAACAAGTCAGTCCGTTGTATCACATTAGTATATGCAGCCCTGGTTACTTTGCTATGGATAGAGAATGGTCATCACGCAGATGAGACGCGGCAATTTGGTCTTGTCGTTATTTCCACTACCAGCGATACCTTACTTGGGTCAAATGGTTTCCTAACCGATTCTCTATGATGATTATGCAATTACGGCTGGCCTTGCCTCACCGTGAATGACATTTAATGAGAGTACGATATATTTTTGTACAACTACTCCTTTATTACTTGGAAGTATTAGATGGTCTTGAAAACTGGGGCAGAAAGTGCGATGGTTGCTTTTAACAGGTTCTTCTCTACCGAGGTTTATTCTATAATAAGGTGTATCTTCCCTTGGCCAAATGGAAGGTAAACCCATTCTCCACGAAATATACGATGGTACCTTGACGATGCATTACAGTCGTATGTGAATAAAAGAGAGCAGAATTCTTTGCAATACCTTTCGGACAACCTCAGCTATGTGGTCCCTTATTTTATCGCTGTGGTGAGGCTTCCAGCTCTTGGACAGACAATGTATGGAGGTTTTCTCCTATTACTAGTACTTTCCCTGGGCTAACTGGAGAGTCAATCCATTCTCTTCGAAATATTCGATTGTTCTTGATATTCCCTTGGCGTCGAATATCCCGTAATCAGAGTATTCACCCCGGAGGACTTGTTATCCTTCCTGAGTTATGAATTGTGAGATGACACAGTTCAGGTATCACACATTCTTAGTCAAATGATGGCTTATTTTCTATTTCTATGAGGGAGAAAGCTTCCAACCCTGCCAGGTTCAGAATTCACCATGACGAATGGATTACTGCACTCTCTAATTAAAATATTCTTATCGAATATAATGCTAAATAAGAATTGCCAGAGACAGATGTTCCCTCGTGAGATCTACTGGGTATGGATGTAGTATGTAGCGTAGTAGTAGTCTTGCCTGAGGAATTTTCGGAGGATGAAAAGGATGTTGGATGGAGAAGGAGGTTGGATTAGTGCTTGGGAAGGGTTGAGTATTCAGTTGGTTCACTTGCGCCCAGATCAGAAAGAAAGGAATGAAAAACGGGAAGAGAAGGAAAAAGGAAGGAAGAAACGAGTTCCTTTCTTGCATACTTAATACGCTCTAATAGTCCAATCTCATATGTACCTAGCCCCCTCACTTCAAACGAATGTAATCTTACCATCCACGTTCCACATGGAACGAACCATGGCATGGCTCATAGTAAATACAACTCACAATGTAGAAGAATAAATCTCTTTATTTGTTTGAAAAGTGGTGACAAAATTCACACCAGCGTGTGCGGATTTAGCGCTAATTTATTAAAACGGATCAATAATACTCTCTATCGCCTTATCTTGAGACGTGGTCAAGAATTTACGTATTTTTGGAAAGTGACATTTTAATTTGGCCTAGGGAAGATACCATTTGTAACAGGAAGAAAACAGATTCGTTAAAAACTTTCAATAAACGCTAACAGTCCGTACGGGCTGCTCTTTAACAGAAGAGCTTTTTCCAACCACTTTGGCTTGCCGTCCCTACTGTATGCCCAGGGAATCAAACCCGTCACCACAGCAAAGTAAGAAAGGCCTGCCCGAACCATAAAATTATAGATGGTAATTTTCATAACATTAAATTAGCTTTCGATTTCAGAACTTTGTAATACATTGTGTATTTATAAGCAATAATGTAGAAACTGCAATTGGAGTTCAGTCTGGTAACACAATTTGAGTGTTTTCCTTTGCAGTTGTGGATAGATTGACACACCTTTACCGCGACACAATAATTATTCATTATCATTAACGCTTTGTAAATAAAACTAGTTAAAATAAAATAGTTGTAAACTAAGAGGAAGTCGTGCCGAAAGAGGTAGGAATGGGTTGCGAATTTTGTATTTTTGTTGCCGTACCTATTGTTTTCAGAGATAATGCTTCTATTCACGTTTATAACTATATCATTCATTAAATTATTTTGTATCATTGCTTCCCTAAATGTCT
>JAQFYE010005340.1:0-12080 GCA_034694305.1 Protaphorura glebata | reverse complement strand
TTCACTCGATTTCAAATAATCGTATACCAGTTTCAAGTAAAATGAACCAACTTCATTAGAATTGAAGTTATTCAAGGTCAGACAAATTGACGATCCACAACTGTTTGCCGTTTTTATTTCCATTCCGGAGTTAGTCAGTATCTGAGTCGTAAGATTTAGTTCAATATTACACAGCATAAGGAAAGGCGACGGTTTACATCCACTGCAATTTCGACAAGTCTGACAGGAAAGTATGAATTTTGAAACCATTTCTACAAATATTGAAACTAGGCAATTCAGGTTCGATTGTATTTAAGTCCGACCATTTATCCAAACGGCGAATAATATCGAAATGACTAGACTAGAACTTGTTCCTTCATTCCATATTCTAAATCTTTGTAGTAGCAGTCCGGGTTTCCAAAAATTGGGAAGTGAGGAAAAACACATCGCTTCAGTCAAGGATTTAATTCACTCGACACGTCCTACGAGTGTTCCATCTTTTCTTTCTCGGTCTCAACAAGAACTGAAATAAAATTTTGGAGCTTCCCCTGCACTTACAAAACTGCCAAATTGACGGACGTCATTTTCTTTTACTTTTTATATAAAAACAACTTTTACATACCCTTAGTGTTAATCCAATCCCAAAAAAATTTTGGGGGCGATTTTTTTCATGTGTCCAAGGGCGCAATAATCCTAGCTTCGGCTCTGCGTAAATGGATGAATCGTTAACATTGATGTGCTGTACAAATTAAAAACAATAATAATATGATAGTTTTACAATCAAAAGTGTGACAAATGGTTATATTATCTGCAGCACTCCCATTCTCCAAATCTGTTAATGCTAAATAATTGAAACGGAGTAATACAAAAGAGAAAATAAAAAGCGCTCTCATTGGTAATCAAAATGCAAAAATGACATGGCAGTTAGTGTTATATTAGTTATTAGTTCTAAATAAGTTCTTAATTTCTAGTTCTAGTTCCCGGAACTAGAACTAGAACTCGATGTAAACTTTAGAACTGGAACTAGAACCAGAACTAAAATATATGCATTCTCGGAACTAGAACTGGAACTAAATTATCACGCGGAGCTCTACCGGAATTGAGTTCTAATTGAGTTCTTTAGTTATACTTCTCACGCTTCTGTGTAGAACTAAATTGGAACTAGAACTAAAATAAAATTCGAGTGGAACTAGAACTAAAATAAAATTTGAGTGGAACTAGAACTAAGAACTAAAACTAAATCAAAAATACTTTGGAACTAATCAGAACTAGAACTAGAACCTTGAGTTGCGGGTGGAACTAGAACTAATCAGAACTAATATAACACTAATGGCAGTATATATCGTCAAAATGTTCGTAAAATCATGAATGAATATTTAAGAAAATAAATTTGACTGAGGCCATGGATGAAATATAATAAAGTTCTGACTTGTTTGGGATGAACAAGTTCATATATTATATTGAATTGGACATATACTGTATTGGACTGAACTAGCATGTAATTTTTCTAATTTATTTATTGAAATATTATAAGTAAAGTCAATTCATGAATTTAGCTCCACACATCCATTAATTCGTACTGACAGTGAAATGAAACGGAGTTCAGAAATGAAATTACTGGCTCCGTGAATATTTGTAGCTGCCCTTGCCCTGACCAAATTTGAAGTTCATTATTAATATTACTAGTTACACTGTTATAAGTTAACCAAATACAAAATAGAAAACTGATAAATTGTTTTTAAATAAATAGATTCATTAGTTTACCTTTCCTAGAACTGGCTTCGACCTCTTCCTCCGAAGGAATCCTGGCCAGGATTATGTAAATGTTTTGTTGTTATTTAAAGGATTACAAAATGTACAAATGCCAAATAAAGAATTCCCGAAAGCCAAACAAAAATTAAGAATTCCCGAAAGTTCCGTAGATTGAAAAGCCGAATTGTTAAATTTACCCGCCTGTTCAATCCAGTCCGTCACAGGGAATCAACGCATTGAATTTTGGGTAAAACTAGGGTTCCTAGAACCGGGTAGATTCCCATGTATCGGTTACGCTTACGATGAGCTGCTCGAGTGAGAATCTCATGAGTTATAATTTTTGGTCATCAATATACAGAGTATTTTTTTATCTCTCAGACTACTTTTGGGTGAAGTTGAAGGTCATCTATGGGCGGGTCGCGCGGGAAAATTCAGGCGCAAAATCAGAAAGTCATAGCTGGACGATGTTTTGACAGTTTGACGTTTCCTAGGTGAAAGGAGGAAGCGTTTTGATGTAAGACTTTGTTTGTTTCGTTTTGAATTATCTCTGTCTGTGTTGAAGAAGGGATTTTGTTTGAAAGTTTGTTCGGATTTTCTTGAAATTTTGTAATTTTCTCTGAAGATAGGGAATTTTATTAATTTAATTGAGCTGACGCCAACAAAGATTTAATTGAAGGTGAGACGCGCCAATTTCAAAGTAGTCTGAGAGATGAAAAACACACTGTAGTTCAGTAGCTTCGTTTTGAGCCGTATCGAATAGGATTGGATTGAATTTATTATTATTATTAGATACGTGTTTTATTATAGTCATCAACTTCGTAGCTCGCACAACTTAAACATCGTAGATGATTCATTCATTTATCAGTGAGTGTCGTCAATTCCGACTTTAACGACACTTAAATATTGTTGATGAAAAGTTTAGAGACATTTTGCATCTAAATGGGGCAAGTTTTTAAAATTGTATACATACATTCGAAGACTGTACCAATGGGAAGGAACAAACAAATTCCAAATTGAAATACCAATCAATATTTGAATAGTTAAGATCTCCACATAGTATAGACATTGCGTACTCAATGTTGTTACTTTCGGGTTTCGTCAATGAAATGCACTGAAAATGAACGTTATTGAAAATATGGCAATAAGCAGACTTGGGTCAATTACATTGAAAATGTAATTAATTACAAATTATAAATTACAGCCTTACTTTTGAAAGTATTTCAATTACAATTACAAATTAAATGCAAAATTATTGATGTAATTAATTACAATTACAATTACCTAATTGTAATCGGATTTTCAATTACAATTACAATTCAAATTACAATTTCAAATATACCTTTTCTTGTGTTTTTCAGCACTAAAAACGCATTTTCTCTTTCACTATCCAAAACTTCATTCAATCTTTACTAGTAAACAAATGTATTTGAGAAAAAAGTAATTTCAATTACAAATTACAATTACAATTACCGACATCTTCCAAGTAATTAATTACAATTAGAATTACGTAATTGTAATTGTATTTTGTAATTGAAATCACAATTACCAATGTAATTGACCCAAGTCTGGCAATAAGTTCGGTCACGTCATTCACTTGTGGCATCAAGTCAAAAAGGGGGAAATACTTCTGACTTGCCCTGTATGTTCTGCTATATATTTTCTAGCGCATATATCACAATATGTTCTAGTTTTTCGTTATCGTTCGACCGGTTTGAGGAAAGTCGTGCTATCACTGCACTGCCAACATCATCTCTAGGATTTAGTCGTCTTTCATTACAATTACTAATTATTACTTCAGAATTATAAAATCAAGTGTATGTGTGTTGGGAAAATAAAGGATTGCCGAATTAACTTATGCTGTTTTATGTAGTACATACATTCACTGATACAAGAAATACCGAAATTCTGAAATCAATTCGGTACTAGGAACCCTAGTCTTCTCAAAATCCGTCGAGTGCTGTCAACGTGACCGACCGGAGAGAAGAGGCGGGAAATTTTAACATCTAGGTTTTCCAACTTACGGAACTTTGACGAATTTTTAAATTTTGTTCACAGAATTTCTGATTTCAGAATTTTTTATTACTTTCAAATATCAATAAAAATTTCTAGTGAACCTGGGCAATCTTTCCTTGGAGGAAGAGGTCGGAAAGCTGGAAGTAGTTCTTGGAAAGGTAAGATTAATTTATTTAATCAAAAATAATTAAGACAGATTAAATAATAATAATATAATTAATAAACCTGAAGCTTGGTTGGGCCGAACATAAATTTTCAGAGAGATAGAACCGTAAACTGGGGTGAATCGGGACAGTTTTCGATGAAATCGTTGTCTAAACTATTGTTCCGGCAATTAATGTGACTATTTCCTTTGAAAAAAACATGTCCATGTAGTGAGGCTAAATGATAGGTTAATCACAATTACGTTACCATTTACCGTTAATTTTAAAATAATTAAATAACGCTGTCCCGATTGACCCCTCACTTTGGGGTGAATAGGGACACCTGCATTTTCTTCTGGATCGCCCGATTTAAACCACCCATGAGGTGAATCGGGACAACCAAATCAATTTTGAAAAAATACATACCTATGCAATTTTTTCCAGTTTTCACTTTCAAAATCCGATTAAAAGAGGTTAATATATGGTGAAAAACATATATTCGAGAAATCTGAAGCAAATGTATACCTAAAGCCTCGTAGGAACTTACACGTCTAACAATTTGAGAGAATGTAAAAGTAAAAGACCCTGCAGTACAAGAAATGTAATTGTGGCACCGTCAGACCAAAAAGTAGGCCGTAAAAAATAATTGCCACAACAGTGACAGGCACTTTCTATTCTCATCGTCCCAGGATTGGTTATTCGGCGTTTCGAGACACTCTTCGCTGTTCTCAGCAGCTCTTTTGTACGACATACCCGGATTAACTGTGTAAGCAGCTTTCCCTAAGGTCAGCACAGCACGACTGCCACCCCGGTATTGACTTTTACAAGCCCGGTAAGGTGTCCCATTTCACCCCATTTTTGGTGAATTTTTTTTATTTTCTAGTTAAAAATTTCCAAAAAAATCGGCGGTTATAGCTAGCAATACAAAATCGGATAGACACGTTCGGAGATCGCTTTTGTCACGGAGCCCGCGGGCATAGAGAAGTAGACACATTATGCCGTAGTCGCACTGATGCTTAGTTTGACGACCCTGTTTTTATTAAATATTTATATACCACATATCAGAGGCCCGTGTAAGCATATAGTGGCGAGATTCTTAAATTACTCGACTACATCAGACTAAGCACAATCACAATCATAACTCGACGTGAACATGCACTTTCATCAAAATCAATTAGAAATTTAGAAGTACGAGCCGTAACATAACTTTCCCGGTTGTTGTCCCGATTCACCTCAGTGTCCCTGTTCACCCCAGTTTACTAATGAGGTGGAATTGATTTTCGATTTCCATTAAAATATCCTCGTACGTACTAATTAATGGACGGTATGGTGCTACAATCATACAGTGTCTGTTGGATTGAGTTTATTGATTAATGAAATCCCAGTTCGATACATAGAAATAAATGTGTCAAATTCAATGTCATTAAATTTATTCATCCCAAACGAGTGAGAATATGTCCGTTGAATTTATTTCTTCCACGCCGTCAGTTAAAGTTAATTTAAATTTTTTGAGACATTTATCTTTTTCTCACGATTTTGTGATTTTATTCTTTTCGACTTCATTAAAAGTTTCACGATTTTACCATGTTAACTTTTTATGGAATTGAATGTTTTCATGAACAATTGAGACTACTTAACTTATATGCACGGTTTTCATATTCAGTCGGAATTCATAGTTTAGAAAATATGGACCAGATTTTTAAGAACATATTTTTAATTATTTTTCGAAAGGACTTGTATTTTTTACAGTTTTTAAATTTAAAGATTAGCGAAGGGTATTCACGTTAAAACTGTCTTTCTTAATTTTATACTCCACGAGCCTAACGACGTTATTAGCATTCGAAGGTTTGTAACTCTATCCGGAAATTGAATATTATGGTTTCTTAAATTTAAAATTCAAACAATTTATATTTCCTGTCTTTGAAATTTTATAAAATTATTTTTGGAATTTTGATAAAAAATGGAATGCAGTTTCCAACACTCAAAACTTGAAGGCCGTTATATTGAGAATACCCTTCGCTAATCATAAAATTTTAAAAATTTACAAGTCCTTAAGAAGTTTCATTAAAAATATTTTTTTCGAAAATCTGGTCCATACGTTTGAAATTATGAATTTTTGAAAGTACTTCTCTTTTTTATTACTCCATTGTATTAACTGGAATTGGACAATCGGACAGCTACAACCAAGATAATTTGACCACTCCTCTGCCCCTTATGGGTGGGATCATAGGCTTCACACAAATATAAACCGATGGAATAGGGACGATATACGTCTCGTCACAAATTGCGGATTATAAACCAATTAATACAAAATAACAATTCGGTTAACTCTTTACAGTGCATAAATGCCAAATCTAAATAATAATTAATTCTAGACGGACCAAGCGTGTTCCTGGGCTTCCCAGACTGAGTTGGTCACGCACGATGTCGAAAAACATTGCAAGTTCTGAATTTTACGAACTCGTCTCAGATGTCAAGGTCGAATTCGTCAATTCGGATGGTGAGCATGAAACCAACTTCGGAGTTCCACCGGAGGAACAAGAACAGCATGGACGGAACTCAAATTCAGCATTGGAACACGAGGGATCCAGCCGAGACACCTTTCAGGTTGAAACTCCATGTAGTGATGGTGAAATTGATATCAAATATGAGGTTAATAAATTCCCGACTTAATTACTTAAAATAAAAACCTTTAAGACGTTGTTCCTTATGGTTGAGCCAAGTGGAGCCGCCACACCAGAGTTTGAGCCACGTTTGGAGACGTACGAATATTTCTACCAAAATATATTTAAAAAATAAATCCGAAACATTTCACGGAGAATTGTTCAGCTTCTGTGCCCTGTGCCTGTAACCTTAACGTTGTGGACTTCAAAATAATTTCAAAGTGTTTCATCGAAAAGTTAACAAAGTAGAGAGTTATTTTGAAATTTAAATCATGGAAACTGGATTATTTTCGTAATTCAAAACTTGAAACTTTTAATAATATTTCATCCAACTCTGGTTGGATTCGAGGGGTCACGATTTTCGGAAGAAAAATCTTCAGATTATTGGATTCGAGGGGTCACGATTTTCGGAATTAAAATCTTCAGGATCCATAGACGATGTTTTGCTGCTTCACTGGCTCTGGCTGTGTTAAATAAGCTTGTTTTTCACATGCATTTTTTGCTAGTACCAGGGGCAGGGTTCGGCGTTAATTAGCTTAAGGTAATTACCACTGGTAATTACCTGGGTAATAACCGCTAATTTAAAGGCGATTGGTAATTACCAAAAGGTAATTACGTAAAGTAATTACGTTGGTAATTACCGGTAACTAGAAGTCCTGTAATTACCAATTGGTGATTACCACTCGGTATTAACGGTAAATACCTTGTTAAATACCGATATTAACTTAATTACCTGGTAAATACCGATATTAATGGTAATTACCATGGTAAATACCGATATAAACGGTAATTGCCAAGGTTATTACCGGGTAATTACCGGGTAATTAAAACAATTTAAAATTACCGTTTTTAACGTTCAAATTAACAATTTCTGGTAATTACCCGGTAATTACCATATTACCGGTAATTATACGTAATTACTGGGTAATTATGAACCCTGGCACCAGTGGTACATTTTCCAAACCTAGGCGTACGCCAACCTAAGCAACCAATTATGTACAGATGAATAATACCACCATTTGGGTACGAAGATCTTCTATTAATGTCTTTTTTTGTCTAAACAAGGTGAATGAGATTGAGCACAACTCCACATTATCGGATGCTGAAGATGACTCTGACAACGAAGGAATACTGGGACCCCTAAGTCATGGATCCATCAACTTTGAGAAAAAGGAACTCAAAGAATTGTACCTTGACCTTCTCCAGTGTGAACGAAACTGTGAGACATGTCAAAAGTACATTCGGAGATTAAGCGAACACGTGAGGGCCACCCATGCTGTAGACCAACCAACACATGACCCCCTACACATAGACCCGTTTGACTTAGATCAGTCATCAGCTATTGAATTAAAATGTGAGGGTCAAGAGGACATTGAAGGAATGGATTGTTCGGAGGAGTCAGATTCAAATTCGGAGAACGTAGCGAATGGTGACAGTGACCTGGACTACAATGGATCACATGATTTGAATCGAAATCGAAAATCTATTCGAAAGTTGGGAAAGGACCAGAAGCGAGGTTTGACTCGAACAAGAACTCACACTGGTAAACAGCCTTTTAAGTGTGAGGAGAGCGACAAGACGTTCACAAAGAAGGAAAATTTGATCATTCATAAGAAGATTCACATTGGGGGTAAAGAGAGACCATTCAAATGTGAGGAATGCGCTAAGGGTTTTGAAAGAAGGAATCATTTGACTATTCACATTAGAAGTCACACTGGTGAAAGACCGTATGAATGTAAGGAGTGCGCTAAGACTTTTGCATCAAATAGTCACTTGACTTCTCACATGAGAATTCACACTGGCAAGAGACCTTACAAGTGTGGGGAGTGTGTAAAGAGTTTCAAAACAAAGCAACATTTGACCGCTCACATAAGATATCACTCTGGAGAGAGACCTTTCAAGTGTGAGGAGTGTAAAAAGGGTTTTAAAACCAGTGATAAACTTGGAAGACACATGAAGACTCACAAATGAAAACTTAAAAGTTTTTCCCGATTATTTCTTGTCACAACAATGTGAAGTTTGAACTCATCAAATGACACATTGATCTTGCGCATGAGATCTAACAAGTGTTATTAGTTTGTAAAAATCTGGAAAATTTTGACTCGTGTGTGTTACTTGGATTGAATTCAGTTTTCCTTGTTCATTTGTATTTTGTATTGGACTTACGAGTTGTTGTAATAAATTAAATCACACCAGTATTTCTCATAATTTTGAAATTGATTAACAAATCGGGTTCTGGGTACGTCGTTAGGCCAGTACTTGTTCTAATTGCTTATAAATCCTATAGGCTTCAAGCCAATATTTTTCCAGGACGCTCTCTTTTAAGGGTGCACGCTCTGGACCTTAAGTTCACTGACCGCACAAGCGAATATTTCGTGTTAAAATTCAAGAAATTATTTTTCAAAGAAAATGATACGCTATGAACCCCGGGTTCCTTTCACGAAGCTTCATTTGAAAATTTTAGAAGAATCCATTTGAGGATGTCGAAGATAAATCGACGGGTGTCGAAAAGTCTCATTAGAGTCCCCTTGTTATAGGCATGGGCAGTAAATCGAGGCTTATCGACACGGGTCGATTCATCTTCGACATCCTCAAATGAATTCTTCTAAAATTTTCACTGAAGCTTCGTGAAAGGAATCCCGGGTCAATACTGTTTCATTTTCTTCGAAGAAATAATTTCTCAAATTTTAAAACGAAATATTCGTTTGTACGGTCGGTGTGAACTTAAGGTCCAGAGCGTGCATCCTTAAGTGTAGCTGTGACATAATGTCAATAAAAACAAGGAAGCTATGCCACTACACCTGAATCACGAGGAGTCGGACAAAACCACTGATTTGTATTTTGTAGAGAACCTAGGAGCTGGTTTACCCTCTCCAATTCCCATTTGAGCACTGACAAATGATTCAGTTAAATTAGAATGAACGCACCATTCAAAGACGGGCTTTTAAAAAATGAATCCATTAAAACATGTTTTCCTTAAATCTACCAATGTTTTGCTATGTTTCCTGCGGCGCATGTGTATATCACAATGTATTACAGTTTTTCGTTATCGTTCGACCGATTTGAGGAAAGTCGCTCGGCCACTGACAACATCATCTCTAGGAATTAGTTGTCTTTCATTACAATTACAAATTATTAATTCAGAATAATAAAATCAAGTATGTGCGTTGGGAAAATAAAGAATTATGCTCATTTATGTACGTCGGTTCCCTGATACAAGAAATGCCGGAATTATGAAATCAATTCGGTGCCAGCAACGCTAGTCTCCACAAAATCCATCGAGTGCAGTCGAAGTCAACGTGACGGGCTGGAGGGAAGAGGTGGGGAATTTCAACATCCCGGATTTCCAATTTACGGAACTTTGACGAATTCTCAAATTTTGTTCACACAATTTCTGATTTTGAAATTTTTTATTACTTTCTTCAGTATCAATAAAACATTTTACTAATCCTAGCCAGGATTCCTTTGGAGGAAGAGGTCGGAAAGCTGGAAGTAGTTCTTGGAAAGGTAAGATGACTATATTTATTCAATAATAATTTATCAGTATTTGAATTACATTATTTAAGACAAGACAAATTAAATAATGATATAATTAATACACTTGAGGTTTTGTTGGGCACATCCGTAAATTTTATGGAGTTAGTAATGAGGGGGGTTTTCTTTATTGATTTCCATTTAAATATTTCCGTACTAATTACTGGAAATGGATGGTCTGGTGCTAAAGTCATACACTGACATATTCACATGAACAATGAATTGAGCTTAAATATTAATGAAATCCCAGTTTGATACATACAAATAAATATGTCAAATTCAATATAATTAAATTTGTTCATCCCACACAATGAGAATACGTTCGTTGAATTTATTTCTTCCACGTCCTCAGTTAAAGTTAATTTCAATATTTTTAAGACAATCACCGGTCGTACAATACCGATCATTGAAGAAACAGTGCACGCACATGGTAGTGCACTACCGAATTTTCGGTTGCATTTTTGAAATACTGACCGATTCTAAAATGAAGGAAGATTTATGGGATGATAAAAGTGTGCTATATTTTCCACTACTTCAAGCTAAATAGTATAAAATAAATAATTAACGAATTCCTCCATTATTAAAATTTAAGAGTTTTGGTCAGGTTTTGATTAGGAAGTAATCATGACATAATCAGTAATGTACTCCGGTCAACAATATTAAACTAATTGTGATAAATAGTATAGTTTCGTTACAAATTACGGATTATGAACCAATTAATACAAAATAACAATTTGATTAACTCTTTACCTAACATAAATGCCAAATCAATATAATAATTAATTCTAGACGGACTGGGCGTGTTCCTGGTCTTCCCAGACTGAGTTGGTCACTCACGATGTCGAAAAACATTGCAAGTTCTGAATTTTACGAACTCGTCTCAGATGTCAAGGTCGAATTCGTCAATTCGGATGACAATCCTGAAATCACCTTCGGTGGTCCACCGGAGGGTCAAGAACAGCATGGACGGAACTCAAATTATGCATTGGAACACGAGGAATCCAGCCGAGACACCTTTCTGACTAAAATTCCATGTGTGGATAATGAAATCGACATCAAATATGAGGTAAATAAATGTCTAGCATTCTGGCGCAGGCAATCATGACTTGAGTTTATTGTATTGGAAGCCAAAGGCTTCCATTCACTCGAAGAGGTTCAGAGTTTGAATGACTTTTTTCTCATTTCGTGAGAATCGTGGGCTTAACCCTATATCCCTAAATGTACATTTCCACTTTCTTTCACACCGAAAATGTGACGAATTCATGAAAGACAAAGGACAAAATTTTTCATACTTTTCAGGTTATGAAAGTTGGAGATCCCAGAAATTAATTTATATTCCCACTTTCTTGCTAAATACTAGTTCTACATGCAGCCTAAGTTAAAAGAAAAAGCCCTCGAAATTTTTTCGTCTCCAGGGGCCGTGTGCTGGCATTCCTTCTCTACACTCTACAGACTTTAGCTGTACGATATCTACCAAAATAAATTCGGAACATTTCACGCTCGCTTGTGGAGAATTGTCTAGCCTTGGCCTTGGATTAATTTTCTTGTAACCTAAACGTAGTAGACATCAAAATAATTACAAAGTGTTGTATCGAAAAGTTAACAAAGTAAAAATTTTGAGAATTTTTCTGAAGTTTAAATTTTGAAAACTAGATTATTTTTGTAGTTGAATACATACTTTAAGACAGTAGATCCTTTCATTTTAATAATATTCCCTCCAACTCTGGTCGGTACGTATGTAAATCGCTAAGCTAATGTTTTCCTATTCGACTGGCTCTGGCTGTTTTAAATAAGTTTGTTTTTCACATCAATTTTTTGGTACTACTAGGGGTACATTTCCCAAGTTAGACGTACATCAACCTACGCAACTTATGTTATGTACAGATGAATAATATTACCATCGGCATACGACAATCTTCTATTAATTTTTTTTAATATCAAAATAAACGAATTTATTCAATCACCGTCTTTCATACAAAGGATGCCCAATGGACAC
>JAQFYE010005339.1:0-12082 GCA_034694305.1 Protaphorura glebata | reverse complement strand
TGCATTAAAAATTATAACATTAGTTGAGCAAATGATAATTTGTATCCTGTGTCCTCTGGGCAATCTTTGTATTGGAACTATTGGAAGACGGTGACAGAATAAATTCAATTTACTTTTGTGTTGAAAAAAAAATATATATATATAAACCGTATGGATTTCTAATTCTGCGCTTTATTCTGAATAAATCATTAATTAGTAAACAATGATGTAAACTCAAAACGAACATCGCTTCTTATTCCCATACAAGGATGTTTGTAAGGGAAGCACATTTGTCTTACAGAAAATGTACACTTTTGTTTTCCCAGAATAATTCCAAAACCCTCGACCATTTCGAATCCCTGGTTTATGAACTAGAAAAGCGTTGTCCAAAATATGAAACTTGTAATCCATATGGCACAAAGCTGAGATTTGAACATTTTTATTAAGTGAGAATTCTCGAACAATTCTTTCATCAAAAGGTGGGTCCCGATGCGTTCCAATGTAAAATGGCTCCCAAGCTTTGGTTCCAAAATAACGCGTTGTCCCAAATATTCCGAGTTTCCCATCCACACTAGCATTAATCCACTCAGTCTCGTTTGGAATTTTATGACAAGTTCGACAAGGATATTTGTGGAATGGAAGGGAGAGATTTGCTCTCAATAATTTCACCAATTCCTTCTTATCCTTCGGGATTTCAGATATCTTTATTGACGATCTTAATTCAAATGGTGGGAGAACAAAGACTTGGCGTCGGAATTCAAATTCAGGATCATGATTAGACATTCTTCTGACCAGAGCTAAGAATTCTGGAATTAAAGTCTTAGGATTTGGGTAAAGTTCAATGTCACTCACGAGGACAAAATGTGTTCTTGAGCGCTCTCGTGCAATATTTCTGGCCATGTTGATTGGGTATAAAAGTCCATGTTCTCGTCGGTAATTGAATGTTTTAATTCTGGATTTTTTCTGGAATTTTACCCGAGGCCCGCACGAACTTTGATTGACAATTGGTAAGGAGAATCCAAGCAAACCTCTAGACAAATTTCTAAATCTTGGCTCATGGTCTTCATCAAAAAAGAAATGAAAACTGACGCGACGGCTGATCTCTTCACCAATTTCCCCATGACATTGCCTTAATCTTGCAATTTTAAGAAGCGATTTCTTGAATTCGGAGCCAGGTGCATAAATAGCCACAGAAACGAATCCTGTCCAAAATTCGATTAAGAGTTTGACATTTTCCAAGTAGTCAACCGTACTTTGTGTGGCATAAGTGACATCATAGGTCTGAGTGACCGATTTGGACCCTACAATGAAATCTGCAAGGATTACGTATTTCCCACGCTGGTAGAAATGTCTAAGACTTTCAGGTTTTAAAGGCAAGCCGACAATTTCCGGGATGTCGATATTATAATCTACGTCTTCAGAAGAACCTCCGCTTAAGTACGTGTCCTCATAGTGAGCCAGTAGAAGAATAGTAACTGATCCGACAGCTAGGCAAATCGTTGTAATGATAAATTTCACAGTTCTGATTCTTGGAAACATTATGAGAAAGTCTGCTAGGCCTTGAATATGAATTACGAAAAGACTACTGATTTCCAAGTTATAATTTGTTGATCTACATTGTTTGATTTGATATCCCTAAGGAACAACAGCGACCAGGTTGAACAAATAACGTTCGCCCAAGTTCGTTCCCATCCAAATGTAGAGAACGTCGATACTGCGTTGGCTGCTTACAATCACTTTACTATAAACGGATGTAATTTCTGATTGGATCAATTTTTTTTAGGAATTACTCTATGCAAAATATAGACTCTGTCAAGTGGTGGGTATTCGCGATTGTGATTCCCCGGAATACTTCTAACGCCCATTTTTACAACTTAACTCAAAAAAGATTTGTAAACACAGAACAACTGATTAACATAATACCAACGATTATTTTGATTTTATTAGGTAGAAGGTACGTTTATGTACTTATTATACGTATAATAATGCATTAAATTGTTTACTAAATTCATTTCAAGTAAGCAATCTCGGTTTGCCTTCATAATTTCTCTTTCAATCCATGTCATCGGTGGAACAAACACTAATCAACAAGTTTTGACTTAATTAAAGCGAAGAACTCATGATCAGTTATACACAATTAGAATTACAGTCTGACTGATTGTGAGTTGGAAATTTTACTGAATTATTCAGTAAATTAACATTAATTACACAGATCGAAGTCTTCCGAACACACGTACGTAGAACATAGTATATATCTACACATTTCGATAAATAATCTTACGATTTGATTTAATTTTTTTAAACATTTGTATTTCCACAGGAGGGTATACATTTTTTAATTTCTTCCTAAGGCACTATAATAACAAATAATTAGGATGATAAGATTAGCAAAAAAAGTACGAATGAACAATAATAACGACAATCCTTCAATATAACTCAATAAATGCCAACTATTTTTGACTGACTTGGTTTCTTCCTTAGAAATTAATATATTTATGTACTACTAAATGAGGACGACGATGAAGAAAAAATCAGTTCAAATAAATAAAACAGAGTTTTGAGTTAGTGTTACACGGAAGTATATAAATTCTTAAAAATTCTCTAAGATAAAAACTAGTAAATTATATTTAATATATTATTATATCTTTTATTAATTAATCTCTTAGAATTTGGTACAATGCAAATACTTAGTAGTTAACCTCGGATTCCTTTTTCGAATGTTCTACGTGACGGCTACGAATGCAGCGTCCTGTGTTGGAAATGATGTCAACCGTCGCCATCGCGTAGTACATTTTTCAAAAAGTAGAATACATTTACATCTTCGTATGGCTTGTGCGCGCACGCGCTTCCTTTTCCACGCTATGATTCAGATGACCGACAAAAGTGGACAAGACACCTCTTTGAACTTTGACCATAAACAGTCAGATTTGACCTAATGAATGGTATCAACAGTTTCTCCATGACTTAACCCGTAAGGTCGACCATGGGCAAGAATAATCCCTACAATGGGGCACTGTGAGATCCCCACCCATATCAAACTTTTATGACGTCTGGTGGACCACCCTTGTGGTTCGACCTTCACAAATACCATTCAGGAGGTCACAATAATTGGCTTAGTCTACAATATTTCAGCCAACTTCGAAAAATCATTGTCACTTTGACAGGAATCTAAATCACAGCTGTTATTGATGCACATTTCGCCACTAGACAGCTTAAATATGCATCCAAAAACTAGCACCTAATTAAAGTTTACTCACGTCTGAAACACGCAATACGTGGATAAAATTGGTTCTTGGTTTCCAGGTTACGGATACGGATACGGAAGATAGGATGGACTTGAGTTATGGAGCCTTTCAAAATCACAACAAACATTTTTTAAACCTTAATCACTCCTTTTAATTTTATCGCATAGCTCTTGAAAGTCAGGTATTTAAGTCGTATATAATTGTGGGTGATTTATACTAGCAATTAATGGTCAGTTTGGTTCTTTACGAGGACAAGACACGACTAATATATTCATAAAATAATTTCCCTAGATTATCCTAAATATATTTTACCCCTTTCTCCTCATCTACACATTTTTGGCATCTTTGAGAAAACTAACAATTATAAAAACTCAGGGGAGGCAGGTGTCAAACTGAGTAAAGAAATCCAACTACTATACTGTACTTTCTGCTGTAGTGGCTCCTGGCTCCGTACTAAAAATCTCATCTCAACGAGTCCTTAAAATGTCCCGGTTGGACAAAATTCAGGTTTGAATTTTCGAGTATCGTAATTATTTATGTAATTTTCAAGAGAATTTTGTTCCCTTTTTCTTTCAGAACTCTAAACAAATTTTCCCAAACTCAAGCATTCCGAGATTACAATTTCCACAAACACCAATGTAATTTTAACACCTATGATTGATGACGACGCATTTTGTGACAATTAGAATTACACGACACTAAACGTTGATATGACGTAAACATGACTTGGTCAATGTTACGACGATTTATAGAAATTGGACACAAATTACAAGACATCGAAATCAGAAAATAATGAAATGCAACTTGTCAGATCTAAGTACGAGAAATATTAAGAAAAAATAAATAAAATACTTATGCACGGTAATTTGTTCGAACAGGACGCAAAATAAAAATGGACGAAATAACCAACAGTTAATTTCCGGGATTCTGAAGATCAAAGTAATTCTATTTGAGACAATGAGTTGCAAACTTTAAATATTGTATTGTGATTTCTACAAAATCTCCATGAACATTAGAATATTTTTGAGACAGGGATCTCATCATTAACAAGCGAATTAATTAACTTACATTTACGTTTACCACATTTTGTGACGTCAATTTGATCTTTGTTTACCACAATTTCTTTAAACCATAATAGCTTCGTCATCATTGTCTTGACTGATGGATTGGACACTTGCATCTTCTTCATCTTCACCTCCCAAGTCAAAAGTTTCTTCTTCCTCTCCTTCGCCTTCTCCAAAATCAACGACCGCTAAATTCCGGACAAATCGTGATGGTGGCTTCCGTAATGGTCCTCTGGTTTTGACTAAATTTTGAAGGAGCGGTGAGGTTGCTGTTCAAAAGAAAATACAAATGTTCATTACTCTGTTAAAAATTCAAACTGAATACGTCTAATTCACGCATCACAAGGATCGAATCAAACAAACTACGCAAACTTGCGACAGCTAATTTGTTACAAATTTTTCCACTGTATATCCTAATCACACAATCCGAGGTCCAGGGTTTCATTTATATCCGAAAATCATTGACAGAATGGTAATGTCCTTCAGAAATAGTTTCATCTATCTGATTTCGCTTGCGAATCCGAAGAGGTATATTTGATTTTCATACCTGGTAAACGAAGCGTCGGCGACAGTCGACTATTCTTAAACGCTTCAACGACCAGGGAGTCAGACTTTGAGAATTGAAGGGATTGGGCTCTGGTTTGCCTCTGCCTCGGAGAAGGCGACCTCGTGTCACGACGTAGATCGTCAACACTACCACCCGGACTGTCGACTTCAGGGTCCGTCGAAAGCATGTCGTCATCAGATGGAGTTCTTGACAAGGAAGGTAGTACAGAAGTCAACATTGCCTTTTCCTATAAACAAAAATTTATAAAATTTATTTATAAAGTTTTCAATTCCCCAGAAGTACAATAGAGATAGACTTAAGACAACGCTTACATCTTGGAGATGTCTGAGATGTCTTGTGAGGTATTCTTCTTCCTCCTCAGCGCTCATGGATTCAGGTGTTGTTGATTCATTCGTTGATTTTTCCATACTACCTTCACTAAGCGAGCCAGTACTTCCTGAACTAGCTTTCTTGCGTTCAGGTGGTGAGCGCATCTAAAATGAAGCAAGATCGAATTAGTGAATCTTGTGAATGTATCAAGACCAATATTATCAACAAAAAGCGACGATTCCATATGACAGACAGCTTACCTTTGAACTTCGAATAGAGTTAAGACGAACGGAGAAGGAATGCGTGGCAGAGTCTACAGACTCAATGTTAGACATTGTTGTTTTAAATTTCTTCAGCTGTTCTGAAAGAATAGTCTCTATGCATGTAGTTTGACGACTAATATCACTCAAGGACTCTTGAACTTGGCACAATTTTTTGGTACGAAGAATACATGGGGCAAGAACTATTGCGAGAGAATTGACATTCATTCGATTTTTGTCTTCGTAGAGAGCCACCCTGTAGAAATCCAAAAACAAAATTTAGAAAAAATTTACACTCATTTCAACTCTATTAAAGAATGGTTCCACAAGGCAGACGATGTGCAATGCCTTAGGCAAATCTGCAAATGGGCTCTAGAGGTTAAGTCCAGTATAATATCAATAAATAGTTCTCAGATTCGAAAGATTGCAATCCAGATTATTTGCCAAGAGGAATCGGAATGACTGCATCAAAATTTTTGGAAGTTTAGAAGAAAACAAGACCGACTTACCTGACAAGGTGAAATACAAGTCTTTCCATGAGATCATAATTACATTTGGGTAATTTTTTGAGAATTGAGAAAATCGTGTGGACACGATCCTCAGGTTGTGACAAATCTGCGGCCCGAAGGAATTCGTCATACAGCTCAAAAGTTAGAAGTGGTTCTGGCAATTCTCTGAAGAAAGATTTCAGTACGGAAGTGAGACAGTGGATGGGGTAAAGATTCCAGTCAATATCTTTCCCATCTTCAATCTCTTGTTTAAGCTCACGTACTCTCGAACTTACACCTGTCCAAAACAAGTCACATGTTAACCAACGAGTAAAAAATGAATAAAAAAAAAACAAGTTTCATAAGATCGAGATATCTCCCACCTGACTTCCGGTATATTCCTTCCTGCCTTAAACCAAAAAATTCAATCGCCGTCACGAGGTGTTCCACTATAATCGGAATTGGACTATCCTCTGAAACTAATGAAGTAAGAGATGTTCCAAAAATTCCAGACTCGGAGCCACCACTGCTGTTAGATCGCGTGTGATCATTACAATCGTGAAGAATTTTCAGATGACATTTTTTGTGACATGCCAATTTGCATTCTGCGGAATAAAAACCAGTGTTAATAATTTGGAACACTTCGTTCACAATACAATAACCTAACTTTAACAAAGAAATGAAGCTATTCTCCATACATTTCAACACAAAATTTTAGTTCCAGTTTCCTAATTACTACAACGTGTTAAACCTCAATTTAATCAGACATCACTCTGAAGGCTCCGCAGAAATGCCAATATAGCTAGTAACGAGCAGACGCAAGAATATTATTTCCATATTCGTGATAAGCATTTACTAATTACTAGTCCTGAATATTCCAACCTTGATCTGGTCTTCACGCGTGAAAATAATTCCATGTGAGAATATTCATTCATTCATTCATTTCCTATTTTATTTTGAATGACTTACTCTGACAAACGACGCCACGCTCAATGGGCCACATGATGAATGAAGAGCAAATTTCACAAGCCGTTGGAATATTAATGACCATGGACACAAAAGAATGTCCCAAATGACTAATTGTCTCCTCCACTTTTTGTCTTTTGTTTGACCCCTTTTCTTTTTTTCGATCCTTCCGTGTCTTTGAAACTTTTGGTTTTTCTTCAACGCGATTTGTATTCATAAATTCATTGAGAAATCCACGGAAAGCATTCACACCCATTGTAGTTGGGAAATTATCCGCAATCCCTTCATGCTTGCAGACTGTCTCCATAATGTTCGCAAAATTGGCAATGAGATCCTTGTACTTAATATTGAGAAGAATGGCTCCACCTCCTTTGTGACTTGCAACACTAAATGTTGATACGAGAGATTCCTTAAATTCTCTCAATGCTTGTTGGAAAACTCGATCTACTGCATTTTCCTTTTCACCTTCTTTGTTTCTCACTTGGAAAATCTGTAAAGGTAAAAATCGAACGGCTATATTATAGTTTATAAAAACAAAAAACCTGTCATTTTAAACCTTTAAAACTACGAAAGACTTCACTTCGTAGTCTATTTACTAAAATTATTACCTTTCGGGCAATGAACTCTTGCATGAGTTGAAGCTCTTTGACTCCAGAAATGATTTGATCAGTTCTATCTGTAAATTCGGATGTTCCAGTCAAACTAAACTTTCCTGGTTTGATCATATCAGTGTGCCCTTTACTAGGTTTACGATATTTCCGCCTCCCATGAGTAGAAGTTTTATTTGGTGAGCCACTTGGGTCATAATGCGGTTGCCCTTGAATTTGTGACGACTCAGCTCCACCATCGATTTCCATTGACTCTGCCTCACATGGTCTCTCTAAAATAGCACCATTTTGGACACATTTTGTGTGAAAGAAAAGTTTACACAGAAAGCATTTGTAGCCAGGGGCGAAGAGAACATGGAGATTCTTTTTACAAGCTGAGCAATTGTCTCCACGATGGAATTTTGTGACTTTGTCTAAAACATGGTAGCCAGTTTTCTTTGGTCCTCCGGATACAGGGACAGCCATTGTTTCTTCAGAGGAAACTTCTGAGGAAGCAAATGAAGTGGTGGAAGAGGATTGATTTCTTTTGGCGGATGAACCTTGCCGAGATTCAGAAACAGAGCGTGTTCGTCGAACATCTCGTCCAGACAAAAAGTCTGGCGCTGAGTTTGAGTTGGTTCGACCATTGCTCCCATTCAAACGTCCTTCTTCCTCACGAATATGGACCTTACGATTCTGAGTAGTTGAACCGATCAGGACAGAAACTGAGTGAGAAGTTGCGGACACGTCACTGGAAATAGCAAAATTGAAATATAATTCTTTAAAAATACACACATTGTCATTAGCTGTAAATTCCTCATTTTTTTCGTTAGGAAATCAGCTTCCCAAATTCGTCAGGAGTGGTGCGCCTGACTTAAGAGAAAAACTCTCGGAGAAAGAAACTTTCGCTCCGGTGTGCCGAGGGTTCGATCCCTGCCATGATATGACACGGTCCAGTGCTTTAAAGTTAATTTTATTCACAGTTTTTCCACACCAGCCAGCCAAAAGAAATCTGGGTTTTAAAATTATTTCTTTGTACCTTACAGCGTGGGACTTAGTAATATAACCTACTGAACATTTAGAAATCCTGAAGTCTAACTAAATCGACTCACCCAGGAGCAAAACCATAAGATCTCGACTGAGTGAGAGTAAATGGTGACTGGAGTCCATTGATGCGATTCAATTCAAATAAACTATCCTGACTTGAGTGTGAAGGACTTCCACCAGCACTCGGATTACTTAGATTACTATCTCGACTTCCCCTTCGAATGTCTGAGTCTGATTCTCCATTAAGTCCATCTTCTCCACTTCCACGTCTGTCAACATCTTCACCCAAAATTGAAGCTCTTCTTGGAGTTCCAGTCCCACTGCCATTACCACCAGTATTTCCGTCCCCACCTGGGCCACCAGCCTCCCTCTCAGCAATCAATCTCTTACGTTCTTCTCTACGATCTTGCCTGGATCGCCCAAGGATCCCATGACTATGATCATCCCTGTAAATACATACAAGTGCATGATCAAATGTACTGGAATGTGGGACAATCAACCAAATCTCACTATGGACAGACTGCTAATTATAAAGTAAACAAACCTCGTAATCTTCCGATGAAATCTGCTCTGATTGGTATCATCCAATTCAAATTCCACATCTGGTTCACCAGAATCAACTTCCGGAACAGAATCTGAGACTGAATTAGGTGGAAATTGAAGTGATCGGGCTTGACGGAGCATCCAATCTTGCTGTTGTTGTTGCTCACTTTTAAGTTTTGAGTCCAAAGAGAGTCGACTATCATTGTTATTTTTATTTTTGAGTTGAATCTTATTACTACTACTTTTAGAGCCATTCGGTGCTTTATGGTCAAGTGGGAGTGGTTGGTCCAATGTTAGAGTCGATGGGGTTGATGAGGATGTAGTAGAATTGAATGTAAGAGTGTCTTCTGTCTCTGACTCACTGTCTAATAATACTGCCTCGTGTTTGTCAAGTTTCGTCTTACTTCCGGCTAAAAGATAAATAAAAAATTTATGTCAATGATTCCAATTCATAATTCTGCATCAGAGCATTTCTTGTGGGGCAAAGTGTTTCGTTGCTGCAAAATCGGTATGAATTCCTTACTTATAAATGTCTTGATATGTTTCTTAGCTCGATGAAAGGGATTTTTGGACGCATTTTCATCTTTGATATTTGCCAATTCAGACAAACTGTTCCCTAACTGTTCTTCCTCGAAAGCTTTTCTGTCATCGTCCTCATCACCACGATTTCCCCTCAGGCTTTTCAATGACATTTTCTTTTTCCCTCTACCATGGTCTTTCGATGACGAATGTTGTGAACTTTGCCTGAAATAATACAAATAAGATCGTTTCAATACTTCAGTCAATTTGTTTTTATTATTTTCAAGATCTTACAAGTCTTTAGGAGATGGTGAGTCACTCCTTTGACTTGCACCAGAAGCACGTCGTGCCAGGAATGAAGGTGGACCAGACGCTTGTTTATGATTTTGATTAGAATTGTCCCGAGGTAAAGAAAATGGTTTAGAGGTCAGGGCTAAGGTCAGGGCAGGCATAGACTCTAACAAAGCCGGCATTTGTTGTACAGATTGGGCAAGTCTCGGAGGACGTGGAGGAACTTGACCTTGGCCAGGGCCCACTACGTTAAACTCATTATCGCTATCTTCATGAACACCGCTACTCCTAAAATTAAATAAGAATTCATAAAAATATAAAAAACAAAATTACATTTTTTTGGCAAAATATGTCTCAATCTTACTCATCAGAATCTCCAGTATCACGGAGAACACCCAATCGATTCTCATCAATTTCCTCTTGGCTGGACCCTTTGGAAAGAAAAGCCTCATCCGTGGACTGGCCTGAGTGAGAGTCAGTGTCACCTTTGATACGAATCACAGTCTGCAGCTTCTAAAAAAGGAAGAAATGTATAACAAAATTAGTTCAAACATAAATTATAAACACCCGTAATATTTGGTCCAATACACCGCGTATATTTGATACAAATAAGATAGCTCCCCATCACACCTAGGGAATGAATTTACCCATAGTAGTAGAAACAATAACCACCACACAATATCTGCAATCAACCAGATCGAGTATGGACTCAACTCATGCCAGAAAATGCTATCTTTTCCATTCCACTATGCTAGACAACGGTCGGACATTAATTAGCTCAACATCTAACACAAATAGGAAATCCGAAGATAAAAGAGAACACTCAGGCCAGGTCAAAAGGATGTCGCCTGAGGCTTAATTAGTACAAAGTAATGTGAAAACATTTCTCATTTCATTCCATTCCATCTAACAAAACTATTAGCCAGACGAGGTCAAGACTCCAAGCTCTTTCTCTCATTTCGATTTTCAATTAATTAGGAAACTCCATGGGAGCAAGAGAATCCATCCAAAATGGGAAGAAATGATCAATCCACCGCACCCTAATTTGTCGGACTGCCGTCAGCAACGCCCTAAAACTTCTATTCCAACCAGAAACTAAAATTAGATCTTAAGCTGCCCAAAACCGAAAACCAATTCACTAATCCCTAAATCCCTACTTCGAATGCTCCGTCCATTCCTCACATATCCCCGTGACATTTCATTTAATTTCTCTCTCCTTGACGAAAAAGACTAAAAAGAGGCTACAGCAGAATTCAGCGCATTACAGCAAAGTACAGAGTATTCCATATATTGACATTTTTTGTCGGCTCCTTGTGTAATTAGTGAAATGGAAGAAAAGTTTATTCGTATAGGCATTTCAAATCAAAATACTAGAATTCTGAGAAAGCGGTGAACACAAACGTACATATATACTATCATCGAATTCATGACATCTACATAAAACCCTGCATTGGAGGGATGGGTACTAATTACACGAACCGACTTGCGTCTAAAGAACTTTTCTAAAAAGTTATAAACCACCCTGTATCGTACTTTTTTCGTTTCAACTCCAAGTAATTACCTATACCACTTTACTATTCCACGGAGACCATCTAGAAGTAGAATACGAGCAATAACAAACCAATGACGCAAGCTTTGGATTAAATTCCCAATCAAGAAAGGCACACTACGACGTACACAAACTAATGGAGACATAGCTGGAATAGCGATAGGACAAGAACAAACAAACATAAAATTTGTAAACCGAAACCTGAATCAAATCCCAAAAATAAATATCATCATATTCATAACATTCATAGTGTGATTGTCCTCCGTCCGTGGTGGGTTATTAAATCTCAGAATAGAATTCTGGAGACATTCTCATGCGTCATTCGTGTTCCTACACTAATTTACTAAGAATGGCGGGTTAAATGTCATCCGAAATTGAAACGACGACTGAAACTGCCGACGAAACCACAAACCGCCGCCGAAGACATACTGGATTTACAAGGGATGGTATTCGAACGTAGGAAAGAGCTAAAATCTTGCTAAATCTCTCTAGAAATACTTTTTCTGAGATCCCATTGTGGCTGAACTTTCGAACACTTGATTATAGGGTAGGCTGGGCTAATTATTCCCACCGGGCTAATTATTCCCACCTTTTGTAAAATCCATTGCTCACTATACCCCAATGTCATAAAAAAATAAAAAATTGGAACGGACGGGGAAAACTCACG
>JAQFYE010005338.1:0-12083 GCA_034694305.1 Protaphorura glebata | reverse complement strand
GAAAAGTTGATGAATTAGAGAAGAGTGATTAGTATCCACCGCCGCATCCTCCGCCTCCACCACGTGGTGGTGGACAACTGAAGTTCATTGGAATGCAACATCCTGGTGGAGGACACGGTTGTTGACCTCCGGATCCACCATCGTCTTCACAGCAAACAATCGGAATGCAACAAACCTTCGGTGGGTTCTGGTTCCGAGGTGGTGGTGGAATTTCTGTCAACATTTACAAAATTTCAATTTTGAACTGAGTTTCCCAAAAATTATTAGATTCAGAAGATTAATTTTATTTCAACTCACCACAAACGATGTTGACGGGTGGCAACTGGAAGACACAACATTGTCCTTGTTGGTTCTGAGCTTTGGTCCGGATGATAATCGGCTACAATTAAAAAAGTATTCGGTCAGTCATACTCTCATACCGGTCAAATCCTATACATATGATTCGATTAGTTCAAATCAATTAATCAATTACCGGGCAACAAGCTGGTGGACAGCATGGTGGAGGACAACAAGGTGGTGGGCAACAAGGATTTGGACGTCCACAAGACATGATGAAGATGAGATCGGATTGAATTCAAACAAAAAAGATTTGGGAAAATTAAATCGAAATGGAGGAGAGAAAATTAACTAACGTCTTGACTGTAGGAATAAATTGAAAGAATGAAGAAAGTTGGTGGTTGAACCAGGACTTGAACTTGTTATTTTTTGACAACCGAGTTAAAGTTTTTTCTCCCGTGGCAACGGCTGATAATTGAAATTGTAATTCACTATTTTCAGAAATGTAATGGCTGTAATTCGTAATTTTATTGAAATACTTCGGTTGTATAATTGTAATTTTAAGCAATTGCCTTTGAAGTAAATTCAAAGGTCTCTTCATAAATTCATGAAGTCTCTTCATGTAATTGTTATTAGAACTAATTACATTCATCATTCAAAAATTATAGTGCAATTCTTAATTGTAAGTAATTACATTTTGGACGTAATTGCTATAAGTTGTGGAACTTTTAAAATTGAAGGTAACAATGCGTGTTGTATAATATGCCGATGCGATGGAAAAGTAATTGTCTAAATTAAGTCCACGTGAAGATTATTATTGACAAACAGAAACAAGTAGACAAACAGTTCCACGCGAATTGATTATTCATTAATTATATCGGCACGCGAGATTGGAGTTTCTGACAAGTAGTACTCTATCAAAAACTCTCACACAGACAGGCGACTAGACGTTTGTTTTCCTTCGGGCCGAAATAAGTCTACAAGGTGGTCAGTATATTTTAGCTGCGGAAAGTTTGCAGAACAGGTTAACCTAAGCTTCACAATTTCAAAGGAATCTCATTTGGGATGCAAGTTAATTTCAGGTATCAGTGTTTTTGGACTACCCTCTATACCAACCACCAAATGCTGAATTCGTACGAACGATGCACCCTGCTTAGAGGCACCCAGTGCAGTCTTCTTTCACTGGACAATTATTGATGCGAGATTGACTGACACGAACAGAATTTTATACATTTAACCAATTACCCGTTTGCGTGTTGACTCGCATCAAAAATGGGGAATGTCTTTCGCTCCACTTCAATAATGATTTGAAATTCGGACTGACCGTACGAAACTCGTCTGAAGAATGCTGGATCGGATCAAATTATTTATTGTTTCTGGAATGTCTACAGACTTAGATGAAATTTTGAATCATTTTTGGTCAAGACTTATCTTACTGGGATTACCAGTATAAAGTACACACATTAATTGTCATTCACTGCCAGTCAAGGCGAAACATTGCCGAGGACATATGCATGCTTTCCTTTCCTAGAGAACGCGGTTTCTCCATTTGGCCTAGGGAAGGTATCCTTAATAGTGAGTGGAACACTCCAATTGGAAATAACCTCTTTAAAGAAACTACTTCGTATTCGAAGTCCAAGGAAATGTACACATAGGAGAATATGTTAGTTATGAGCTGTATGAAGGTTCGGAATGAGAATTCTGGGTTAACAGAGATTACACCCTCACCAGAGTTAAGTCAATTTTGTTCAATTGAAGATCAATTATATATTAAAGATTTGTTCAATTAAAAAAAGTTCATGTTGAATATTTCAACGAAATGAATAAGGATTTTTATTCTAATTTGGAAAGTCATTATTTTTGCCAAACTTTCCTAGTCCTTATTTTCATTCCATCTTAAAGTTGAACACGCCCACATTACTTTTGTTACCAGGAAATCAGTTGAATTTGTATAACTCAAATTGGGAAATACAGGAAATACAATAAAGAACTAGCCACATTCAAAATTTTAAGTATTCATGGTCGCGAATAAGATTTCTGTTGACAGGTCCAGTTATTTATTGATTCCTGAATGTTTGTACTTTTGTGAAGTTTTCAGTTGGATGTACGTCGGAAGGACCTAATCTTGCATACGATCGATGATATTTTCCAGATAATTGACATTGTGTTGGATTATAAATTTAGGTGAACCGTTTTTAGAGCGGTTTCAATATAATCATTTGTACAGTAAATTATTTCGAATTTTTTCAAAATTTCCTGCTATGCATCTGATGGGTATATCTCAACATTGACGCGAAATGAAGTTTTTACGCACGCTTTCATTTTTTTCACACCTCAGGATTTTTTTAATCAAATTTTCGAAGGTGAACCGAAGTATTTCATTTGTACACCCGACTTTTAACTGTTTTTATGCCAGGGGATCCCAAATGGCGTGAAAAGTGAATGGCGGGTTTAGGTCCGACACTCATGTTGTGAGCTTTCCTTGAGAGGGAGAAGTCACAACTCACATAGTAATCAAAAATTATAAGAGCAGTCGCTGAGAAAACAGAATTTTCAATTTCGGATTTATTCATTTTGTGGTGTCCACTGACCAAAACCCATAACATCGTATTTTTGACTTGTCAAAATTGCTGACACATTATGTCTTTTTAAAAAAAAATTCAAAAAAAAAAAAGGATTTTCAGCATGATGGATGGACCCTAATCAGCACACATTTTATTTGATGGTTGTAGAACACCTGAAAAGTATTTTCTATAAGACTTCACAGAAATAAATAACAAAAGGGTGTCACCGTTCCCGCAAACTTGATGTGTTTAATTCAGAATATTCTAATCAGAGTCATTGACGGCCATATTTGTGAATGATCGTCCGTACAGGTAATTCCAGAGGTCGACTGATGTAAGTCCTGTATTTGTTTTGCGTATCATTGTGTTTTGTTACGCTTATGCTGTTTGCAAAATTGTCTGAAGCCGGTTTCTCATAAATATCCGGATCTGGTCTTCTGTTTGGTGTATTAAAAACTATAGACATGGATGTGCTGCCAAAGAGTTTCATTTCGTAGTCAATGAGTTGACGGAAAAACCCTGGATTTGGATGGACGATTGAACGTTGATTCTGTTGGCAAAGAATTTTAAAACATATGTCGTATAAATAAATGCAGTCGGGTACTGGTTACACACGTGTAACAAATTAAAATCTTTGAAGCACGAATAATTTTAATTATACAAATGTGCAGATTCCACAATCAGGTTTTCTAGATTTTGAATTTGAGTGAAGTTTTTAGTTTGCGAGATAGCATGAAATTGTTCTTGGAGGTTTTCTGTTAATGTCAAATCAGCGAATTAAGCCCTGCAACGCCACGATAGAAATATAATCTGATAATATTCATTCAAATAGACAGATAGTTCACCATCCGATTCGGGCCTCCAAAAATACCGCTGAAAGTCATAATCGGTGAAAATTTCAAAGCAATTCTACCATTAAAAATTAATAATTCTGCAAACTAAAAATTTATTGCATTGGAATTATATTTTCATCGTGTAATGTTGGTAATATTCACTACTTTTTAAACTTTGGTACATTTTCTTATGTGAAAAGCTGAAGCAGTTTGATCCTTAGATAAAATATAAACTCTTGTTCGCGGTTCAAGGCTACGCGATTTATAAATTGATTTTAATTTCACTGGAAGGACAACCTCAGAAGGTTGGCCACATGTGTTGACTTGAATTGGACCGAATCCAGTAAAACTTTAAAGTTGACTTTGAGCAAGACACGTAAAATTCTATTATGTAACGAAATGGTGCAGATTCGTTCGTTTTTGGCGAATTCCCAAACCAACAACACAAAAATATGTTAGCCTTTTGTCAATGAGTCGTCTTAGCTATTACGTAAGTTAAGTTCTTGTTAGATTAAGAATTTAGCACTTTCGGTTCACTTTCATGGACTTTATATTTTTTTTTGTCGCTTTGTCTAGTCTTGTGATAAAATATGTTTTATTTAACTGACCTTGACATGTCGGTAAGCCCGACGCAGTGACATTCTCTTGTGTTTCATCAGATATGCGATGCACAGAGATGCTGACCGTGAAATCCCAGCCATGCAATGCACCAAAACTTTCCCACGTCTTTGAACGACTTCATTAATTTTATCCGCAACTTTATCAAAATAAACGGATAAATTGCACGCGGGTGAATCTTCAATCGGGATTTTGATCAACTCCACCTGCGAAAATCATCAAAAGTAGAAAATATACGATTAATTTTCTACTGCAACAAACCTAGGATACGATTAGAATTAAGGGCTAGTGTGATCAGATATACCACAATTATTATTCCGTGACCTAATAAGTATATATTGTACATTAATGCAAAACCAAAAAACGATAATCATCACTAATCGTAGCCAGAACTTTTTTGTAACCAAAAAACGATATCAAAATTATGTCGGCAAATTGAAAACTTTATCATTTCAGCCTCATACGATCAGTATAAGCAGATTGTCAGAAAATATTAAAAACAAAATAAATAAATTGGTATAATTCAGATGTAACAATGCATCTGACCGATTGACTATACAACATACCACTTAATTTCAACTCATGAATCTAATTGGGTGAGGTATCAAATTTAATGATCAATCAAAATACCGGATCACCTCTAAAAATCGATCAAGCAAGGGATTATTCGAATGAATTACATGAGATGAATAACTAAGAAAAAGATGCATCAGCACAAACCTTGTCAATCTGGAGGTTTGGAAGGTCGACTGTGACATTAAAAATAGTCGTAATCCCGAGAGATCGAATCCGAGGTGCTTTCAAAGCTCGAGCTCCACAAAGGTACATATTGTCCGTAATCTCACTGATTAGATTAATTGGATCATCATCACTAAATTCGAAATGCTTCCTAACAAAGCAAAGACAAATCAAATGATAACTGATGTAGTCTCATGGTAAAATACCTTACCAGAATTGGTTCGAAGCTCGATACTTACGAAAACCGCTATTAATTGGAGTAACGGTCTACTGCGAGCCCAAAATTAAAACAGGGTTTAGAAAAATATTTGCGTACGGGTCAAAACTATTTAAAACTTTTTCTGAATTTTGGCAAATAATAGAAGCGTCGACTCAAGCGGATTTCTGGTAAGGTTCATTTTTTATGAAATTCCTTGAATTACATACAGAGATAATTGATTCATTCCCAAATTAGAGTGAGAATTCGATCCAATGTTGCTGTTGCCGTTGCTGCTTGTATTGATGTTGCTATTACTTCCATATAAATTAGTCCTTCCTCGTGTTCCTCGTTGCATAGTCAACGAATGAAAGTCAGGTTCTGGAGCGTTCGAGGATGATGTCAAAACTCTCTTTGACCCAATAATCCCACCTGCCGGGGTGTTATTGAATAGCCTGTGACGGTTCATTTTGACTAAAGCCCTGTGAGACAGTTGACAATAATTGATTATTGAGTTGACAACGTATGCATGCGAAAAAAAACTGCAAAAGAATAATATTAATAGCAAATGGCAATGGCGGTGATGAGAGTTTTCCTATTATAAAGAAAAAGTTTGACAGGTGATCCGCTCCGCGTGTGGAAATTGCAATTTACTTTCTCGGGAGTTTGATGAGCGCCTGGCGCAAGGCGATGAATTCTGCAAGTAAAGGTCTGACAAGGGGAGGTTTTCAAAGGAAAGGATTGGAAAGGTACAAATTTTAAGCGGAAATTTGTCTGTTTCCAATTATTAGTGTTTGTTTCGAAATATCTTTGGTGTTCTCAATGATTGTCTTGCATTCCGGACATATATTATTCATTTTCACGAACCGCTTTTAATAAGGTCTGTATGGTTTCATCTGAAGTAATTTTCTAATGTAATATGTTATTCAATTCTATAGTATAGTTTTTCTTTGGCTACCCTTCGATATGTCAAGTGGATGGATCAGTTCTCGTCGAATAATACCTTCCAACCTGTCAGAGCAACCACCTGGGTTATACGACCACTTCGATGAAAATAATAGGCCTTTCTACGCCCAATTCCAAATTATGTCACGTCACGCCTTCTGTAAGTTGTGATGACTTGCATGCACTTTTTATCTCCCTAGTTCGGGCGCCTAAGACAGGTTTATCTGCCGGTACAAAAATAAAAGACAACTCGACTGTCCATAATATTTTCCCGATTTTATGAAAACAAAATTAACATTCCTTTTAACAATGGTCAATTAGCAAAGCGTGTTTTTCAGGAAGTTCAAATACGGAATCAAGAATACTGGGATTGGCCCTAAAACTATCCTCGTGGGACTAAATTGACGTCAGCTACTGTGTTAATGTGTGTTGAATACATGGGATGGTTGATAGAACCTGACTTGACTGATTAACCCGAGTGCAATTTATTCATCAATCAATTACTAGGTTACATGCGATCCATTGATGGGAAATGGCACAAGTCTCTGGCGCCTCCGCTTACTCCGATTTCCTTTTCCTTGAGTTCAGAGTCATGAATTTGTGAAATAGATGTAAATTGACATGATGTTAGCGTTGGCGTTGTTTGCTCATTCAATCCAATGCTTTCATGTTATCAAATTTGACGACGAAAGTCTGAGCTGAATTCGAACTCATCTTCACACGGGATGAGTGGGTTGTCCAAAATAATACTCCTACTACTCTAGACTACAGCTACAAATTCAATTCGGGTAAAAGAACTCATTCCAATATGTTGGGTTAGTCTGTCGTCATTATTGTGCTTGCTCAAGAAATCCTACGACTCTAAGTTCATTGATGTTTTATATTTTGTAATTAAATTTGATTACTATCAAATTTGTATCCTTGTAGCTGTAATTGTAATAAAATACTTTAAAGTTTTCTTCCTGTAGCTGTAATTCGAATTAATTACCTTCAGAAATTGGGGTATAATTTGTAATTGTAAGTAATTACACTTTGGAAGTTATTGACCTAAGTATGGGTTCTTTTATTATAATATGTATCTATTACTACTGCTTAAGTACTTATCCCGTTTTGTCTGGATTTGCGGTTCTGCAAATCTTTGACCTATGGTAATTGGTAATGGAATACTTTATTGAGTAATGATTTCCGACGTTTGGTGAAGTTCTGTATTGGCTAAGCCACCAAAATATTCTTTTTGAACATTTGCACTAGAATGAAAAATGCATTCGTCTTTAAAAATTGAATTGATTTGATAATCTTTTTGAATTCCATGAAATTCATCAGTCTCTGCATGTGTCAACTGGTCTTTTCTATGGTACAAATAATCTCAGAATTAGCAAGTAACCCGAAACAGGGAATTGCACCTATTTTTTACATTTCAGTAATTCCTTGACTAAAATTTTATACTGACGGCAGTAGAGTATGTAAAGTATTTTACCACAAACTTCACAATTTGATATTTTGACTTGTTACATGCATATCAACGGTTAGACTGTTCATTGAAATAATTGCGACTGAAATTATTTATTGGAAAATGACGGACAATTTATGGAAAATCATATTCGCTTTATAAGCTGGGTGTAACTATTTGAAAACTAGAGTGAACTCTGACTCGGTGGTCCGCGTTCCAGCGTCAGGTTTTGCGAATTCTTAGGGTTATGTTTAGTGAAGGGGCTTTAATCTGATTTCTAGTAGAACCAAATATTGAGCCGACAAATAAAAACCTTGAATTGGCTTTTAAGACAAATTCAGAATACGAAACGTTATAAAGCTTCGACGTATTCCAAACGAACCGACCTAATTTTAGAATTTCATTAACAAAATAACAGACTCAGATTGTTATCCGTAATAAAGAGTAGGGTAAAAATACTGAACAGCTCGGTGAACCCATTTTATATTGCACACGTAGGCGGAGACGTCTTGCATTTAGAGCACACGAATATAGCCAAAATTTATTGCACACGCAATATTCTACTCAAACACGTACATATGCACATGAGGTCAGGGGATTTACCCGTTCAAAGTTACAATTTTGTTGCTTTTATTAAATACGAAACACGGGATTCATAAATATAACGAGAGCACGCAAATGAAAATGCAAATTGGTGCCAACAATTGCACAGGGTGTCGCATCCATCTCAGGATCCTTTGTCTAGAGTGCAAGGTGTGTATGTATTCTTGATAGCGAAATATACATTTTTGGAGATTTAGATGTGAAATGATAACGAGCAATTGATTGTATGAATGTGTACGTAACTGGACTCAAAGATTAACTAGGTGTGGTCACTGGGCCTAGGTCAAACTGTACTAAAAGTGTACATCCCACTCTTTCTGGACACAATATGTTGTCCAGGTATGGATAGACCACCCTGTAATGTATTAGGGTATTTAGCGATCTTACCTGACTAAACACTTTCCCTCAATGAGGTGGATTTGAACTAAATGTATTTAATTATCACAGAATATAACACTTGACCTACAAATCCACTTTACAGAAAAGCTCGAATTGAAATCAAATCATGAAAGACAGACGAAGAACTGTTACTACCGAATTTTTTTTAACTACCCGAACTTTAATCCTCGTCCAAGAAAAGGCTAATCCTGACTGAGACCAGAACGAACCAGAGAAAAACTAAACCCCCGTCTCGGTGTTACCCGCTTTATACTGAAAAAGTCTGAAGTCTGAACTATAAGTGTGTGATGATGTTATGTTTAATATTAGAAATCATTTCACAAGCAAATTCAAGAATCTCGCGTGCGCAAATCATCTCTTGCACTTTGTACAAAAGACAAGATGAAGTAATAAATTACCCATAACCACCCGGATTGTACGGGATGTTCCATTAACTACGCATTTTGTTCCTGGAGCTGGTGAAACTTTTATTTCAACGTTGAACAAAGATATTGCGTAAATCGACCCACAGAATTAGGATTAACAACCTTTATAAAAAAAACGGGTTATAATCTAAACTTACTGCCTGTCCTGAGTCGTGGGATAACAAAAATTAAATATCTGAATTATTCGTCAAATCATGGCTTGTCGTCCATTTCTCCGAGGGAGAAAAACCCCAACTCCCAACAATGATATTCGTCTGCAGAACTCACCTCATTTTGACGAATGCAATGTAACAAGCATCCTTTATATCTCCGGTAAAAGTACACTCATTACTCTAAACTACAGAAATTTATTATGCAATTCCATATTGGGATATTTTCTTTACCACCATGAGGGCGCAATGACCAGCGTTCGATTCCTCTGGCAGTCACCACCACTTAAGAACGGTCCTTCTCCATTGAAGATTTTCACTAAGGGTATCTTTCGGTAGGTGAATTGTAAAGACTTAGGTCAACTATTTTGGTACTTATTTATAATTAATTACGAAATTATAAATGATTTGTTTCCTGACTATAAAATTACAATCGGGAGACGTTTGGCTTGGTTGGTTCCGAGCTTACCACAAAATCATAGGACACTGCAGGCCAAGAGTTGCCAGAATTTCACACATGTAGGGCTGAATTGTCTTATTAATATTTGCCCAATCCTACGACATGTCAGAGCCGATGAGGTAATGTCCGTCGTTTTCCGTTGGGAAAATTCTTATACGTGAATAATTAACTTATAATTGATGTAGAAGAGCTTTTCAACAAAATCATCAAAATTAATTATTAATTTCGTTGGAAGCAAAATACAGACACAAATGACTATACTGAAATTTTATTCAACTTTCCAGTGCAATCTTTATATCTAGGCTATTTCCTGGAATGTCCCCAAATTTTGGGTGCCCATTTAACAATTATAGTTTTTATAGTACCATACTTCTTGATTCATTTGAATCCATTTCCCTGTTTCCATCAGGAAGGACAACCAGGATTTTCATTTTGATTCGGTTATTTGAAATGATGAAATTTTCTTTTAATTTAGTTTGCTTCTGAACGACTGACCGGAGTAGGAAAGTACGCAAGAAGTTCGCGGAATTTGTCTGCAGCAGCTCGAATAATACAAAAAATAGAAGTGGTGTGTTTTTGGTTGTCGAAACCAGAGCGCACTTGACTTTCCCACGTAATGTATATTTCATTAAACGTTAACTGAAAATTTACAAAATTAATTGTGAACTTATATAAGTATAAACAGATAAATTCTGTTGTGGTTTTCGAAGTATTCGGGTGCCATTTTCGAGCAGAAATTTTCTTTAGTCAAGCTCAAGAAGAGGAAATCTTTCGAAGGCGAGAATTTCCTCCGATCTCGGCGAGGTCGAAATCGGAGTTTAGATTTTAGAATTATTTTTTATTATTGGTTGTATCGAGTATAATACCTGCATCTAAACATTGATGTTAACATTTATTTGTATCTGAATAGCCCTTTGGGAATTTTTGTGTCCTGTGATGCCACCAATAATTTTGTGATTGTGTTAAAATTACCAACAAATATAATAGTCTGGATTTTGGTACTACACCCGGCTCGATTTAAATCGGACCAAATGTTGGGCAAAAGGACTTGACCAGATTTGAGCTAAAGTTCGCACTTCCTGCACAATTTTTTTCAAATCTAAAATAAGACGTGGCCAACCCGCACCAGCTAACTCACTCACTAGAAGAAAGTTTGATAGGGTTAGGTCAAAGGTTATTTTAGGTTAGGATAAAGGGTGGTCTTAGAATCATCCGATCAAAATACGTCATTTATAAATACAGGCAAGAAAAACCGATACCGGATTTTTAGGAATTGACATGGACGGTTTGGTATAAGATTGCATTCTACAATTTATGGCATGAAAGATTTATATTAGTAGACAGACAAAACATCTGACTTTAATTTGAGATGTGGTTTCATATTTCAGAAACATTCACTTAGCCTTTACTTCTACGGTTTTAGCTTACCTTGTACGAAGGTGACCTTATTTAGAATGAGATGGTGGTCATATTACGTAAGTTGGAAATCCAGAAGCGATTACTGTTTGAAATGTAGTCGTTTTGAAACCGTCAGAATTCAGAATGATCTGGCAAGTAACTTGCCCTAACTGTCCATATATAAAGTTTGTCCTAAGTGATCGATACAATTAGAAACGTGATAAAGATATTGTGAATCAGAATGACGAATAAAACGTTTCGTGTTTCATAACAGTAATATTTTATTTTATTTTTTGCTTCAATGCACGAATCGGCTGTAATCAGTAATTAGTCTATTGATATAGTATTGTAACAATTACAAACAGTCCTTGTCGGTTTGCAGTGTAATGTGGTTTCCAACCTATTATTTGACAAACTTTATGATTTGATGATCTGAAACGGGTTTTCTCCTCCAAGAGTAATTTCCTACGACTAGGTGTCGTAGGTGTACCTTCTATAGCCCGAATGATATACTGAATCAAAATGTACAAACGAGCGAGTGTGTACGCTTTCCCTAATTCATATGCAAAAATCAATCCACTCGTTATTACCAAATTGTAAAATGCTTTATTACGCCACAAAATAGTGATGATACAAAACAAACTCATTTCACAATACACAATCAATTAACATACTAAAAAAAATCAAAATTCATAGAAAACATTTGTAAAAACTATTGTAAGCATAATATTTTCTAATATATCTAAGTAACCCCTTCTTACATAATTTGTAGTTCCAAGGAGGATCGCCAAGCGAATTCATTTATGAGGAGAGCACGTAATTGCCCAACAGCACAAACTGTTACTAATTATATTGTCACTGTCTCTCTTAGGTCAGAATTGGGGTATGCAATGAGTTCGCAAAAAACTATTTAGTTCATTTGGATTGTCCAGCCAACATAGTGTAGTGCATAGGAATCCGGTACTACATGAATAGAGGCTTAATTGCTTCGGCTGGACAATCTGGATAGGTCGACGATGTATGGGTTTT
>JAQFYE010005337.1:0-12086 GCA_034694305.1 Protaphorura glebata | reverse complement strand
AGAAATTAACCCATAAACGACAAGTGTGCCAATTCCAGCCTATCTTAATGCACTTGATTCCTCCAACGGACGTGTGAGGCGGAGACGGTGTGCTAATTTCAGCCAGGGCGAGGAGTTTTTTTTCCGCGTTACCCCACGTGATAAATTGTCGTAATTGGCACACTTTCCCAAAGTGGCTCGAATAAGCCCACTTCCCCCTATTGTACAGGAAACGTCATTCCGTATGATTGGAAAGAAGACAATTGCCGGCTCGGAAAGTCTGAATCGGAATTAAAACCGCGCTTGTCAAATTAAATCAAGTACTAGTGTTTTGTGAGTCGGTTTTTGGAATTCTTAGACTTCCAGGAGGAAATAAAGACTACCAAGGATCGAATTGTCATTGATCTCATTGTTGATTCATATTATTTTCATTATTCTATTCATTGGTTTAACAGTGGTCCTTATTAATTGACAATTCTTCGGTAATGACGTCGTTGCGCTCATAAATCAAACAGTTTTGTTCAATTAACAATCATGTAATATAACTAACTATCTTGCAGTGATAATAACTTAGCATCCAGACACGAATATAAATATATAAGCAAAATAACAAGTAAATGCAAGAAGCTCTGAACGTTTTAGATAATCTAATTAGTTCTTGTGAAAAGGTGCTTTCCATGCATTACTAATGGAAAATCAAAATGATGGATTTCAAATGGAGGAAAGCATTACGAGGGGCGGAGACTCGAAAAAAGATGGCGTCGCGCCTGCGCGTTGAACAAAACAAAATTTCTTGCGCAGGTCCGAAAGATAACTGCGCGTCGAAGAACGGGAAATTTGTCGAAAATTTAGCTGCGCATGATCCGTTCATTGATGGGTGTGGGATTGAAGTGCGAGTTAGTAAGCCCAAAGCCACCTCAAACATGTATGACTTATTGTTCGACTATCCCGAATCAAAGAAACGATTTCCAAGGGTTTTGAAAAAAAAACTGGACCGACGAATTGTTCAAACTTAAAACTGTACTATCTATCTGGGAACCAGCCTATTTGTTATATTCATGATTTGAGAAGGTAATTTGCCAATTAGAAGTAAAAATCCTTCTAGTTTCAATTCTGCCTCTTTGTTATCAATTGTCTTCATAACTACTGGTCATTAGCAGAGGATCTGACTGGAAATTTTTACGAAGCCGAGCTGTCAGAAGTTCCTGAAAAAAGAACAAACAATAATGGGGAATGCGAGTTACGTATGTAAACAGTTGTATTTTGACATTAGCCGGCAGCAATGGAAAAAATTCCTAACCTCCGGAAGTGACAAAATTGTTGACCGGGAGTCGGCGGTCACCTAAAATTTCAGAAAATGTTGTTTTGATTTTGTGTGGTTTTGATGAGTTGAAGAATTGGTGGGCAACAATTTGCCGGTTATGCACGCGTATATCCCGCGTCGCTCGCAATTTTCAATTTCTTTATGGCATTGGGGTACAATGAGCAATGGTTTCTACAAAAAGTAGCACTAATTAGCCCGGTGGGAATAATTAGCCCTGCCCACCCTAATTGGAGACTTATATGAAGAGCTAGAACTTTTTTGAAACTCATTTCCAAAAAGCAAGGCAAGTGATTTCTGAATTCAAACTTTCATAGTTTTGCTCAATTCTTAATTTCCGTCACATTCACTTGCGGCTTGTACGAGAGATCTCAAAACTTGCTGGTTGGCTGAAATGGATCTGCAGACTAGTCCAGCTTACAGATTCCGTATTAGTCACCACGTATAATATGTTACACTATTAAAGTCTGTTAAAATATCTGATGTATCTAATGTATAAGCAAAAATATAAAGGTGTATGGGAATATTAATATATAGTTAAGATACACATTTTATTCTGTAATTTCCTTGCACATGTTTGACTTGCGGGATCAATCACATGCACAAAGCAAAAATACGGTGACATATTTAACTCGAACACTTGCTTACAAGTGTCATATACTTAAAATCGATCTTAGATTGTCAGTACGAATTCAAATCATACACAGCAGTGCACAGAGTAGTAGAATTTTTTAGATTGACATTGAGAAGATTGGAAATGAACTGAATTAGGGTTGCTCTGCCCCCAAACTAGAACTGAATGGATTTGTTACAACACTAAGTTGAATGCCGTAAATAGTTTTTAATTCGACTTTCTTACAATTAAACTATTAATTTCTTGGTGTCGAATGGTTGAAAGGAGAATCCAATGGAAGTGACAATGCTTGGAGAAAATCTGTCCGCGTATACCTGTCTCTGTGCATTCTCACTGCGGGGTTCAACACAACATTGACAAGGATATTCTTACCTTACGCCAAATTAACGGCAGGTCTGGTGGCTATGTTCTCTTTCTACTGCTTGATTCGACTCCGAAGTAATCCGATCATTGTCATTGGCCTTGTATTCCTTCTGGTCGTAGTGTACTCCTGCGTGTTGGCTGGTTCTTACATAACATCAAACGTGTATAATTATTCTTTCGATTGCAAGCGAGAGTTTCTCAATTTTAACGTCAGAAATAATGGAAAGAAAATTTGCCGGGTCATAGTGAAGACCCTTGCTCCTATCAGGTGCCAAATCGAAAATTTTTATTTTATGGAAAGCAAAGCGAAGGTAACTTACATTGACTGGGTCATTAATGGCACTGTTTTTCTCCTCCTCCATGGGTAACGGTATCAAACTCAAATATCTGGCGTACTCAAGACATCACTACTCGCACACGTAGTTTAAACATTAATGCGTCTTTAATTATCAACAATAATTTCAGTCTACCATGTACTATTAAGAAATCTCTTGGGCGATAATGGTATATCAAATCCATCTGGCCCGACTCAGGAATAGGGTCGATTTGAACGTGTAGATCCTGCTTACAACTGGCATAACACTACGGGTTTAAATTTAGGAATTATTCCCAACCAATATTTAGTTGTTTTAACGTATAAAACTATAATTATGGAAAAATTAGATTAGTTTGTTGAGCTCGTACTTAGTCATAACTTGATCGCATAACTATAGGTATTTCGTGTGCACTTTAATTGTTTTAACTGTGAAATAAATACATCTATCTTATTGAGCGGGCATTATAATATGCGTTCATAGTATTTCCACACTCTTGAGTTTGTGGTGGTCCACGTATATCTCATAGTGGATCTCTGTAGCGACACGATATGTGCTGGGTAGACTTCTCAAACATTTTCTCCGAAGAAACATTTGTAATCGAAAATCGTTTACTTCACATCATCATTTTGTATTACCGGAAATGCAACTGAACTAATGTGCGTATTTTGGCGTGTTATAATATTTTTATCTCCATGAGGCGTGTAGACAGACCAACAACTTTAATATTCTGCGGAGTTCTGCATGACCAATCACTTAATCCAAGAACTAGGGACTTTTGCCATGTGTGAAATTGCCCCGTGGGATTCATCTAAAATTTTGATAGGATATGAAAGTATTTTTAACTCAGTATTTGTTTTTAAAGCTACTTGTAAACAAAAATTCAATGTTTACAAATAAATACTTCTCTCTATAAACAAATTATTTCAGTTTTAATGTACCACCTTGTTTGTAGAAATAAACTAAAGTGCACATATCCTTTATGTGATCATATTCTTGCACTTCAGGTACTAGAATTGCACACCGTAATTTCAGGAGATCTCAATACTGATTATAATACCAGAAATTAATCCTCATAAACATCAGCAGAAGCTTAAATGCCCCACAGTTAACATGTCATCCGACTAGAATCGCATGAGATCAGACCTATTCACTCCTTTCAAAACTAATTGAAAAAAATATTTTTTTATACATCTGGCGCTGCCAAAGTGTAATGTCTCCAATTTCACCTTTCCGTAAATATATCCGAGTATACCGAATCCAAAGTTATTGAATGCTGTAAATTGCCTAAGGTTAATTACTTTGTAATTAATTTGAGATTTTTTTTTCGTTTGTGTGTTTGATGATCGCAACCTCAAAATAATAGAAGCCCTCCTAAAGTCAGAAATGGACAAAGCAGTCAAGGTACTACTACCAGGTAGCACTACCAAATGTCAATCATTGGGTTTCCCTATATGCATGCACCTTCGCTTGAAGTCGTTACACTCGTCCCCGCTTATAATCCATGTCAATCTGCAGCAGGTAATGGCTGGACACTTCGGGACAAACTTAACAATCCGAACATCATTTCCGAACGAATGAATTATTTACAATCAACTATCAACTACTCAAGCCGAGAACTAGATACGTAACCCGCCCCGTGCGATTCATCTAAAAATTCGGCTTGATATGAAGTAAACCCCAACAATATTTGCATTAGTGAAACTCTGCACATCCCTACGTGCAACCCCAGGAGGTCAACAAATATACGGGTCGATATCTGGATAACCTTGGCTCGGTGTGATGTCATTCGATCCCTGAGGTGAAGGTGAAATATTAGGATAATTGTCGAATAATTATTAGGCAGCAAACCCTAATTACTAAACATAATTATTCTCTACATCTGAGACAAATTATTACACAACATATAAGTGGCGGGGCTAAGCTTTATGTAGGAGAATATCGACTCTGTTTCGCTCTAATAATGTTCGTTAAAGTGTGCTAATGTCAATAAATTAGAAATTTACCACATGGTGTTATGAAATAGAGACTAATTCATGGTAATTCCACTCTGCGGTGTCTGTTCAAATGTGGTACATTTCTTTTGGTCTGTCTCTGAAAGTTTTTACACATGAATGCTAATGCATTAGAAATTAAGAAATAAGAAAAATAATTAAAAATTTCTACTACATTAGAATGCACGGGGAAAAACCTTCAGAGCCAAAGAGTCAGAGATAGGCCAAAAAAAGTACCTCCTTTTACCAGATGATTTTTGACTTTTTTCATGTCAAGGCAACCCAAAGTAAGTGAAAAAATATGTCGCGGGTCAAAACAGGTGACATGTCGTAGACCTCCCTTGTGAGTGTCGGTTTCTTCTATGAGCAATTTTTGTTTCATTTAAATACTGTTTCGAAAAAATGTTACATTTGTACGTGTTAACTCTAGTTCATGGATGTACTCGAACAATAATGGACCGCTCTCAATTTTCATGTGCATGTTGAGATGCACACATAAACACTCAAAACTCATTAAAGTGACTTTTTCATTCCAACTCAAATTGTTACGCTAAATTGCATACCATGAGCCGTACACTACCTGTTTGCGATTTAAGTTCGCTGACCACCAAAACTTGCATCCGGATTCAATTTTGTTGTCCGATGGATTTTTCCCTCAATCTTTCATTTTCACAAAATTTACAATTTGCAATTATTAGTTCATCAAATTTGGAAGTTGAGTGCCGGAAGTATACAAACACAGAACCTGTTATTCACACGTAACATAGTAGGATTGAATTTTGTCAATTTTTCTTTGCCATGAATTGTACATGTATGAATTGAAACATGCAAAACGAGTAAGCCAGGTGTAAGTGTGCATACAGCATATTATGTACGTGAATGCGTTACAATCTCTTACCACTCAAAACCACCCTTCACCATAATTGTTGTAAAAACCCCATTATTATTTTTGTTAGGTAAGGTTAGACCGGAAGGGAAGCCTAGGTTAAATCAGGACGTTAAACCTAATGTAGGTACTGCAATGTACCCGAATTCGGACGCTGGGTATATAAATCCACTGCAAAAGTTTTTGAGAGGTGTCAGTCAAAAGTTGAGTAAAATTGTTGTCCAATCTTTAAACCTAAATCCTACAAAAATGAAGTCTCACAACCTTGCTTTTAGTGTACTCTTCGTTTCCAGTTTAACACAAGTCGTAGTTGTATTGGGAAAACGTAAGCACAGTAAAATTTTAATTTATTTTTATCATTTTTTCCGGCTGAAATCAAAAAAAAAATACACCCCATTAATTGACATAGCCCCTGAGGCCGAATCAAACGTCGCGTATTTTTGGGTTGCTTCCCATTTGGCCTAGAGACGTACAACGTAGGTACCTTCTAGTAGTGGGAAAAACCAGTGGAAAAAACGCTGAAAGTCTATTTATACTATACTTTTAAGACGTAGAAGTAACTCTCCAATTCGATTCTGCCGGTTCGAATTGATTTCTCTCAATTCTGGAAACCAATTCTATATACTGTCGTCAATTTTTAGCATTGATCACTGAAAGGACACAAAAGAAAATTAACGCACGGCAGAAGGTAGCCTATCAAAGGTGGCTAAATAATTGTATGTTGTAAGCTTTAACCTCCTGGACAACATTTGTAAAAGAACCAACTCTAAATTCTGGGGTAGAAGTGGTCAAATTTGCGCCACTGTAGTAAATGTGTGCTAATTTTCAATTGAGTCAGATGTCCCTAACGTCAGTCGTTCCTCCGACTGCGCAAATTGGCAATCACTAATTTGTGGTTATGGTTCCTGTACAAAATTTGCTCAGAAAGTCATGTCCTACGACATGAATATTTCGGACGATTTTGTTGGGCGACCTTTTGCCGTGCGTGACATGTCTGTGGTATCCTTTGCAAATAATAATATTTTTCTTCTAGCATCCAAATTTATTGATGACGGGAGTGGAAGCAGACCAAAATATTCATTCGGTTATTCCGTCAATGATGAATCAACTGGTGACAAGAAGAGTCATTCGGAGAGTAGGGATGGTGATCTCACTGTCGGACAATATTCATTGGTTGAACCTGACGGTGCTATAAGAACAGTCAAGTACACAGTTGACGGAGACAGCGGTTTTCAGGCAACTGTTCATAGACTTTATGAACATCCTGAGTACAACAAATTGACATATCAAGACGTAACAACTACAACGGGAGATGATGATGATGTAAGAAGGTTATAATAATTAATAGTGTAAGGTGGTCTAACTTTCGCCATTCTCATTTGTGGTAGATGGGCCTTAGCTCGTCCTGCTTCTGGCGAAATTTAGAACACCAGCTTCTTTTAGGTCTAGTCAGGGGTAATAGTGTGCAAAGAAATAGACGAAAGTTGGCTCATTTCTTCATTCAGGGTTAATTTTCCCCATTCTGGGGAAAGTGTGCTAACTTTCGCCTCCGGCGTTTGTGGCCGTGTTTTAAAAGTCCCATTCTTGTATAGTTAAGGAGTGGCGAAAGTTAGATCACTTGTCCCAAGGTGGCAAAAGTTAGACCCTAATAAATGAATGTTGTGTAATTCATATTCAAAAAATATTTACAGTGTGACCCTAGATTTCGAGTAGGATGTCCACACTCGGAGAGTATGCCCATGAATACATGTGCCCGTCATGCTGAATGTCCATTCAAAAATTATTGTTGTACGAATACAATGGAGAAATACTCGTCGTTACGTGGAAAATGTCTCTCCATCTATGATGTCAGATGCAATTGAAAAGTATTATTTAATTTAATAATTTAAGAATTTAATAAAATGAAATTTTTTCAAATTTTTTTAAATTTTTCGATGTTTTCCAAAATTTTGTGTGTTTGTGATAAAACGGCTATCTCAGTTTTTTTAATTTGTCAAAATTAAATATTTTATCCCGGATTTACGGTTACTTTTGGGACCATCCTGTATTCAGCAAAACGTACATAACTGTAAATTACAGAATTGCCGAAACCCTGATTACTATTTTAATTTTGCCTCATCCAAAACGGGGGACTATTCAAGTCCAGGTTAGTATTAGGACCCTGTTCCTATTTGTTTAATAAATTTCTCAATTCAAACGTTTAAATCTTAGGTAACTTTATTCTTAACTTATTCCGAGTTAGTCATCAATAAGTTGATGACGGGATGAATGGAGAAACGTTTAGGGAGAATTATTAACACTCATGTGATCAGGCAGTTCGTAATTGTAACTGGAGAGTCAATCAAACGTTCGTCGAACAGTCTAACAAAGTAATTCTCTGACATCGAGGTCAAATGACCACTGCAGATTTGCATGTGAAATCACATTTCATTAACTAGGAAGGACTGCTCTGCTCATTCAATCACATATTCGATTACTCACGTACTCCAACTCTTGGAACTCAGATTTATGTAGATATGACATGCGGAGCTAATGGTTGTTGTGTAAACTGGATTAACTTACAAGGGAGGTCTACGACATGTGTCACCTGCTCTGAGCCGCCATCTTTATTTTTACACGCGAAGGCATCCTGTGACATGAAAAAAAAATCAAAAATCGTCTGTGAAATGAAAACGATTTTATTTTGCCTATCTCTGAAATGTTCGTCAAATGCAATCCTGGAAAATCCTTATGTGAAATAACCCAGGAAAATTGCTTATGTGAAATAACCCAGCAAAAATTGGTTGTTAATTTTTAATTTTCATTACAGGTCAACCCGGGAAAAACTTTCACTATCTACCTCCAAATATACAAGAGAAAGTTCTTTATTTTCTTACATTTTCCTTTACTCTCCTCGCTTTCCTCTACTTCTGTATTTTCTTAAAATTTCCACTGCTCCCGTACTATGCTTTCTCCATTTGTGAATTCGGATACTATTATCCATTTTTCTTAGTTCTTGAATTTGTAATGATTTGTCGGATGCTTTTATTTTATTCCTTTACTGTACACTTTGCATTTCTCTACTTCTTCAGCACAATCTATTGGCTCAAAATGACATGGTGAGTTAATTTCTTTGGTCACTAAAAAGATGACAGTAGGGTAAGGTGGCCTAACTTTGGCCACCTTCACACAACTGATCTACCTTTCGCCACTCTTTACATAAACAAGCATGAGACTTTTAAAACACGCCCACAAACGGTCGAGGCGAAAGTTAGCACGCTTTTTCCAGAATGGGGAAAATTAACCCTAAATAAAGAAATGTGCTAACTTTCGTCTCGTAAAGAGTGGGTTTTGTCGAATTTATCAAGAGTACAATAAAACTTTACATCTCTGGAAAGCAGAGATACTAGATGGGGTTTCCCAAAAATAATTGACTCAATAATTCCAGTTTGACTTCTCCAGGTCAAGGTCGGATAATAATTTACACATGGTTGCACGGTGAGTACGCACCACACCAGTGTGTAAATTCATTTTGAATTTCTCAACTTACCATGGCTTCGAGTCAATCTTTCAAATTTTTGAGTCAACTCATTTTGCGGAACTCCATTCAGGATCTCAGCTTTCTAGAGAGGTAATTTTTATAGTTGTACTCTTGATAAATGAGATATAAGGCACTGTTTAGAAATTTTCACTGAACATGATCTGAAAATGTATCTCCAGGCGTAAGATCCTTTTTGACTTCCAGCGTGAAATGGCCCTTACTCCCAAAATACCACGACGAAGTGCTCAAGATTTACAAAGCTCTGATAATTTTGAACAATTTGTACTTTGCACAACGAAACATTTGGAGTTCTCATTATACCTTTTGTCAAATGGGGAAATGCCTATGTGTGTTCAATGACCATCTATGGATCACTTCGACTTTGGAAAACTCTTGATTGGTTCATCTACATGTTTTTCCCAGTCTGGACAATTTCAATCTTTGGACAGCTAGTATCAATTGTGACAGTCACTTCAAATCTATTCGAATACTCCAAATCTTTTCAAAAAAATTTGAAAATGTTACAAGACTACACAAACTCTAATACAAATGTGCTCCAAAGCCAGAAATACATGTGGAGGAGGCTAAAATGCTGCCGAGCATTAAGATACAACGTCGGCGTGTTTTATTTCATGGAAAATGAAACTGTATTGGTACTTGTAAATTTTCTGGCTAATGGAGCTATAACACTCCTCCTGACTTATCGAGATGTTGTGAAAGAATTATGAGAGTGACCTGTAGTTTCAATGATTCTAACAAGGGAGGTCTATGACATCTGTCTCCTGTTTAGACCCGCCATATATTTTTTCACTTACATTGGGTTGCCTTGACAGGAATCTTGAAATTTGGTACTTTTCTTTTGGCCTATCCCCGTGCATTCTAATGCATTAGAAATTAATAAATAATAAAAAATAATTAAGATTTTCTAATGCATTAGCATACATGTGGAAAAACTTTCAGAGATAGGCCAATAGAAAAGTACCAGAGAGAAAAAAATTCAACCACCACAATAATATCTAAAATATTCTCTTTTAATTATTAGACCTAAATTTTTCAAATAGCATGGGCAGTAATCATGACTGACACTCATACTGATTTGGTAATAAAATATAATTATCGCGCACTTGATTTCTTCACAATAAGCCCTTTTTCCAAAAGTTCGCTAAGATCGGCACTTCATCCAGACATTCCAACTCAAAATCCGAGCACCCTAGCATCCAAATATAATTATGGGATCCAAAATTATTCTTCTAGGCTTAATGTAAACAAACCTCTTGTAATTGGTCTATTTTTTGTTTGAATGTTTTTAATTCTAGGTAATTTAAAGCAGAACTGTTAATTATTGCTGAATTTTGTACTTCAGATTCAGACATTTACAAAACTAATAATAGCTATCCTTGAGGTATTGGTATTGATTTGTTTTTGAAACATTAATTAGTTAATATAATTGACAGGTCAGGTGTCCAGTAATGCCTTCCGATGTATTTGCGTTTCTGACAACTAAATTAGAAATAAAATACGTGTCAGAATCAGAATCATATTTATTACAGTCATTAGCTCTATTCTTTACTTCAATCAGACACAAAGCCTTGCATTTGTATGTATAAACGCCTTAGAGTGGTGTATCGAAAATAATTTCTCACTATGCGACTTATGATTCTCAATTCAATGTAATTAAACTAGCGTAAAGTAGAAATTATGAATAATATGTACCGCACCGTTAGTACAAACTTACGGTCACTTAATGAGACTCATGTACTCCTAAAACAGGTTAAAGTTAATTTTATTCACGATTCATTAAAAATAGTAGAAGTTGTACTAAGAACGTCGTAAGTACAACAAAAGCATATTATACGTTCAATTGGAGCGTCTATACAACTATCATGCGCTGTGATCAAATCAAATGCTAGTTCAAATTGTCAAGACCCCTCCGGTATACAATACAGATATATCCAGTCGCTACCCTGTCCAGCGGTTTGCATGGAAACAAGAATAGCCTTATATGATTTGCCGGTGAGCGGGCAGACAAGTGTAGACATGCGAACATACCTGATAAGAAGACCGAATAAGTCGCGGTGGCGAAGCTGGAATCGCGTGGCGCCGATAAAGTAGTTGAACCCATCACCACCCGTGCAGACAAAACTTTTACGAAACTCAAGTTTCTTACGCTACAATTAGTGTTAATGTGAGTAATTGTTCAGGAACGGGAGGACTTTCGGGACGGTTAGCTTTACCTGAATTCGTGAATTATGATGTCGGAACTTGGAAGAATGCTCATTGAACCTCAACTCTTCGGAAGATAAAGCTGATAGTATCCCAAAGAGAGGTACTCTGATTTTAATCTAGTCCTCGTGGTTGTTCGAAATCATACCCACCCTCTTCAAACTCCGGACTTATATTCCACTAGGCGAAATGCTCATTTGAAAATGTACTGGGAAAAGACACAACGAAGGCGTAATACCACTTGCTCCTCCTTACCACCATTAAGTTCACGTGTAATTCCACACCCCCAAATGGCGATTCCCCACGCGGTCACCACCCAGATTCAAAGGTCAAGAGTCAGCTCAACTTGGTAATGGTTCACTTGATTCACTTCATCTACCATTTGAAATGATTTATCACTTACCCCAAATTGTATTCGTTTCCGATGGGAACAAAACCTCCTCCCCCCTCGCTTTGACACGGGTGTCATTGCCCCAGGCCAGGCATTGCCTTGCTATGCGTGACCCGATAATAATTTAATTATCTGACTTAGTTGGTCAATTTCATTTTCAATTTTTACCTCTTTTCTTATATGCATTTAAGATTCCAATTGTATTTATATGGTGTCCCCAAGAGGAGAGCAGCATTAATTTTGTTGACTTGGTCTAACACTTGAATAAGACTAAACTTGAAACTTGAAACAGGTCAAAGGTCAAGTATCGAATAAACTTGCGTAATGGTTCAATTGAACCCCTTTTATCTCCCCATTAAAGTGATATATCACTTTTCTCACTTCGGAGCCATTTCGCACGGGGTCACGGGGTCATCGCCCCAGGTCAAGGGTCAAAAGTATGGTCAACTCGGGTCATGGTT
>JAQFYE010005336.1:0-12087 GCA_034694305.1 Protaphorura glebata | reverse complement strand
ATGGTGCTCCGAAACCGCACAAATTAGCAAATGCATTTGATATTCCCTGTTAAATTGATTTTGGTCAAATTAGACAAAGTATAGGTATGGTCGGTTATTCACAATCTGGCATGTCATATTGACTTACCATGATGACCCCAGCGTGATTTGGAGCTATATCAATTGAGTTAACTAAAAATCCTCCAAACCCAGCTCCTATTTGGCCTACAGCTAAATTCAATAAAATTACGGTTAGGACCCGGTTGCATCCGGAATATGCGGCTCCTATTAGTGCTAATGCCGTCCCCCACTGTGCTGAAATTAAAGAAATGTTTCCTTAAAATGACAAATTGGATCAAAAATTTTTAAAAACTAAATCGGTTCTGAATTTTGCAAAACAAACTCACAGATAGTATTGCATGTTTTTCGCATCAGAATAACCGAAGACCAACTTTTTTGTATAAACAAATCCGCCAAATGTGTGACCACTGTTGCGATCAGGAACATACACAAGTGTGGGGATGCGGAAATTAAACTGTTCTGTAAATCCATAAATATTAAATGAGTTGACCGTGACCTATTAATTTAAATTGAGTCTAATTACCTCTTTAATATCAAAGTACATCACAGTCCTCATGTACGTCGGCAGTTCAGTTAATAATGTGTACAAGCCCCAAGCGTTTGAAGTTTGAGCTACAAAAATAGCAATCACCGGTAACGATGTGAAGATTTTCTTCCAGGGCGTTTTTTGAACTTCCTGTGACAGTTATATTTGTCATTAATATGCCTTCTGGGCACAACAGGGAAGCACTTAAAGGTCCGATTCTGATTGAATGAGATATTAACTAATTCAATTGAATTAGACATCCGATTTTCTTATAAAATTGTCAGATCTTATGTTATAACCAACCGAGATGGAAATATATCCTTCTGCCAAAGTGTTAATTCGATTAGCTACACGATTGAGGCTTTTGACATTGACCCGACATCATAAGATGTGATTGATCTGATCACAGCCTTGGTTGATGCTACTATGTATTTTCGAACTGAAATCGGTTTCATTGACTTACGTTACTGCCTTGATCTCCTATTGCGCTGACAATATAGTCGCACTCAACCTGAGTAATTCTTGGATGACACTCGGGCGTGTCATACACCCAGTATGTCCAAGACAGAAACCATAGAATAGAGACAACTCCGATACCGTAGAAAACAGCCGTCCAATCAAACAGTTCTATTAGGGAACCAGTGACGACCATAGTAAGGGCCGTACCCACAGAGATTCCTGTAATTTTGTTCAGAAAATTATATTTCAGAATGCTCACATTGACCTGAAACGATACCAACACCAACAGGAACTACTTTTTCGTAGCATCAGGTGTTCACACCACATTTGGCAAACAACTGTGGGTACACTCGAATTTGTGCTAAACTACCTTATCTTGAAATGTCACCGTCAGAACCAGCTTGATATACTGCTTAGACTGTAACGAGGAAGGTACCCGAGCTACTGCTAAAACTCGGGATATACTTTTCGCAATATTTAGAACGACAAAATCGTTACGGACGGCATATCGTGGTTATAAAATTACTACGAATCCATTGCCAATTCTTAAAGAACGTAAGAGCATGGTAGGCCAGGTTACTTGCTTGAGACGTTATCTTTATATGTGGAAATCACTTGTCTGTTCTCTCTGATTTGAAGGGATTCAAAAAAATATACGAATAATATTATCTTGTCCTTAATTGAGCTTAGGCTTGTAGGATTCGGAATTTCATTTTGGGTAGACTGAGAAACAAGGGAAAACTTTTGTTTTCGATATCTCGCATCTACCGGTCGTGGTTTTACTATATTATTTAGAATGTACTAAAAAATTTACCAGAGTACACAAGTGTAGCTAATTTGCTCCTTTCATCAGGTGGGAGCCATTTCGATAGTACAACTTGCATTGCTGGGATAGTAACTCCCTGAAAACATGTCAAATTTTTGATATTCATATGCAATTCGGGGTAAAAGGGTGAAATTGCCTTACCTCAAAGAGTCCTTGAAGAACTCTAATTAAAATCAGATATTCCTTCCCCATCCTTGCAGCCAATGGGAGAAATAAAGTCAAAATGGCGGTGAGTAACAAGCCCACGCTACAAACCCATTTTCCGCCATATTTTTGAGACAGAATCCCACCAGGGACTTGTGTTAGAACATAACCCCAAAAGAATGAACCAAGTATGAAACCTTGTTCTGCTTCAGTCCAACTAAATTCAGCTTCACTTTCTTCTAGTAGAATGTCTGTGGCCGATTGTAATTCCAGGCATGACCCCGTTAAATTTCCATCTTCACCAGTTGATTGTTTCGCATGTTTCACCATTGCAACAATAGCCAATGAAAGATTGAATCTCATAGCGTAAGAGCATGAGAATGCCCAAAATCCCAATAGGGTCAAAGTGTGGCGTGCGCCCCATCCTGTATGTGTATGAATTTTCATTAAGGATTTGTCGTTTCTTTCTTTAAATTAGAATTAAATTAATGTATTATGTGTTGTTCGATAGCAGATAAAAGCTAAACAAGCATAAATGACCGCACGCTTATGTTGCAATGGAAATGTCAAGTCAAACCAAATCCGCCAAATGTTTTCAAAAGGGGAATAGTGGAGCAAATTCTCAACATGGTTCTTGTAGAGTTAGAAATAGAAGAAATTAATCATGAACTTTTATTGTAAAGCAAAACTTAGGTTTAAACCTCCATATTTTTTGTAGAAAGATTTACTGTTAATGTCAAAATTACTATAATGTAATGTGTAAGATGTAATGGAGTCCTTAGGCCAGAGTTTATTTAATGTAAAACGGTAGATTATATTACTTATATAGTGTAGTAGATAGAAGGTACAATAATATCGTTGAGACACTCGTTCTACTGTTTCTTAAAGTGCGTCTACAATGTGCGTATTACAATTAACAATAATTCTTATTGTGAGCACTTAGCAGGATCGAACAGTTTAGGGTAGCTATTTTTTGAGTTCTAATGAACAAACTGGTAAAACTGGAAGCAAAAGGAATATGAATTAGAAAACTGTTTTGTTTGCCCGAAATCTTAAAACCTTTCCTCAGAAATTCAAGGACTCAAGCGTTTTCCCATGTTTATTGAGAATTGGTATAAAACGTTCTTTCTTACCTGTAGGTCTGACCGTTACGCGTTTAGCATCCAACCTGTCCATTCTTGAGTAGGCTATTTAACTGTGTGCATTAAAAAAAATCGTCGCCCGATCAAATCGTCTTGTTTGTCTGTGTCAGGAAATGACTAGTTAAGTGAACCTTGAACTTAATTTTAGAAGACCCATTAAAACATCTCATTCTGTATGCGCGCATCATGAACACGTAAATGATAACTCTGTCAGACATCGGATTATTGACAGGCAGGGTGGTTCATAACGTTTAGTCCGCCACCCCCTTCAAATGCCGTATACTTATGGAAAATGTGAGATATTCATTTTGTGCTAAATTTTGGATCTTAGTTTGATACTACATTTGTTGGAGATGAATTTTAAACAGACAGTACCTCCTACTACATCTGGTTTAACTATTGTTTTATCCCAATATCTCCGATTTGGATAGCCTTCACGTTAAATTCTTTAAAATGTACACCTCATTTTTTTGATAATCTTCATCTGGTGTTCTATAGGGAAGGGGAGGGATAAATTGTTATGAATAGCCCTATACATACGTGCGTATGAGTTAATGGATAGAATATTTTAGTTTCGATTATGATTTAAGACTTTACTTTTAGACATCTGTAGTACAATACATTATCAGGGGTGATAAAGGGTTGTCTTTGTCTATTATGTCAATTATGTGCTTGGGTGATCTGAGCTCGCATTCTGAAAATGAATTTTACAAGTTACTAAGATTGCATTGCTTTGCAACGCAGTTTTTAATCCTTTTGATGATTTAAATGTTTTCGAAAGCTTGGAATGTTATTTAAAAGTTGATTGTATTCCAATCTAAACCTTTCCATCCTGTAGGATTTAATTATTGTAAAATTACTGTGCAATTTCGAGTGTCTTATGCTCTTATGTCTTATGAAGAACTGTTGCAAGTAGTCATTCTGTATGGAAGCGTTTAATTAGTGAAATCCTACTTTTAGCTTAGAAAACTAATTTTCGAAATTATTCGATAGAATTTAAAACGCTTTGATGAGGGTTCGATGCCTCCGGTAGAGAATGTATTGTATTTGCGTGGGGTGGGCTTGAATAGATTTTCTTCCACTTGAGGTTTTCCCTACTACTAGAGGTAACAGAGGTAAGAGGTTCTGTAATAGAGTTTTACCCTTCTGCATTCCCAAAGCTAAATGGGTAACAACCTCCTAATAAAATGTGAGGACGATGGACTATTCCATATGCATAGATAGATATATATAAAGTTTTTTTTTATTTGGTCAGTCTTTCCAGACTAAACTGTTGTGAACAAGACGGCGACTATCAAGTGGTGCTCTAATTGAGGAATAATTTTCACTTTTGAATTATTCAGATTCAACGATCCCTGGTTACTCGTCGAAGCCTTTACTCACTCTTCATACACCTCCAATAGTGTGACGGGATGCTACCAACGATTAGAGTTTCTTGGGGACGCCGTACTTGGTAACTGAAATTTAATCTTTGCGCACGTGCCTGGATTTCATGGAACTAATGAATAATTAAAAATTTCCCAATTTGTTCAGATTTCCTCGTTACGTGTCACATTTTCCATATGCCGCGTAGCGGAGGGAAACCGCCACTAACTCCTGGAGAGTTGACAGATTTGCGCTCAGCGCTTGTAAATAACGTTACATTCGGGTCATTAGCAGTACGCTATGGATTGGATAAGTACTTGCTCTGCATGTCAAAGGATTTGCAGGATTCGATCAATTTTTTTGCGGGTTGCCAAGACCGTCAAAATCATGAAGTATCCAGTCATGTAAGTACAGAACGAAGCACGAATTACAGTATTTTAGTATAATTTACAAATGAAATATTTTTCTGTCTTGTCCAGTTTGCTGGTTCAGGACTATGGTATGTCGTTTAAATTATTTCTTGGAAAAATTGTGGTTGATTTGTTTCGTAGGAGTTTTGTGAGTACTGAGTCAATTGAATGCACAATGCACTGCGTATTTTTCTTTCGTACTTTATCGGTTCGAATTTTTTCGCTGGAAAAGTGTGTCTGATTTTTCTCGTGAAAATTAAATTGAGTACATTACCCACTACCATCTAAAATATTTTCAGATTTTTAATTGTTTACACCAAGTAATGGCTGTGATCAGATCAGATCAGATAATCCATCGATTTATTTAAGCTAAAATTGTTTACGGCTTTATCTAACGAATTCGGATCAGATTCAGGATTCAGATCACTCGAATCAGACAGACAACACATTCATGTATGTTTATTTGCCTTATATAGATAAGGCAACTGATCTCGTGCGCGTGTCGTCGAATTATTCAGAATTACAAAATCGAATAGTTTATTTCGGATTTCCTCACGCCTCACAAAAAAATCCGACGTAAGCTATGTTATCCGATAGTTTTGGAAAACAAGCAGGAGGCTGAATTGTTTTTTAAATTTATTAAGCAGCTTTTTATAAAAGTAATTTCATTTTGTTTTTCTGGTTCAGATTAGGTGCACTCGAAGGAAGCAAAAATTCATAAATTCTTCGCATAAGATTGTCTGTAATATCTAATTGATATTTAATTTTAAAATCAGTTCTCGCTACTACCTGTTATTGGAAAACCTATCGCTCAGGACGTCGAAGTCCCGAAAGTTTTGGGTGATTTGTTCGAATCTCTGGCGGGTGCGATATATTTAGATTGTGAGATGAGCCTGGATACAACATGGAAAATCTTCTACCGTCTGCTGAAACATGAAATTGGTATGTAGACGTGAAAAGCAGAAAAAAATAAAAAATAATTGAGTTTAATGAAGTATAATTCCTCGCAGATTTATTTTCCGAGAACGTACCGATATCACCGATTCGTGAGCTGTACGAGATGAATCCAAACGTGGAAATCAAGTAAGATTTATTCACCGGTTGATATCCGAATCGTTTTAACTTTCAATTCATTGTAACCGTACAGATCACTCGCTGGAGTATTAAAAGAAAAAGTTCCCAACTATAATGGCAGTCTAGTTCGAATAAAATTTGGAGACGAAACATTCTATGGAGTTGGGAAGAACAAGGCCTGCGCGAGGAATGCTGCAGCTAAATTAGCTTTAAAAATGATTAATAAAAAATAATTATCTAGTCAATGATGGCACTTTTTGTGGTTAATTTGATTCATATAGATCATTATAATTGCGGGAGATTTTGCAGATTATGATTACGTAACATAATTGTGTTTGTAAAGAACAATTTGATTAGTTTGTTTATTTACTATATAAGGAAATCGTATAATTAATATGAAATTAATATTGAATTCCACTTTTACTTATGTTAGCTTTAACTTTAGTTTCTAGTCAAGTATTTGCTGATTTAATTCTAATTAATGGTGATTACTAATTAGTCATGAAATTGTTAAGTGTGATGATAATGTAAAGTCTAGTTTGTTGAGTCTCGGTGCTCCCAGCTCCAGAATCTCAAATCAAATCTATACCAGCTGTCTTGGGTGGAACACACAAAAGATTACAAACTACGTCACATACCTTATTATAAGGTTTCGGGTATTTGGGCACGTTCTATGTCCGAGGTTCAAGATTTTTTTTTGTCGACTGACGAGTTGCCTGGAATGTAAGAGAAACAATGGCATAAGCATTTCGCCTGGCATATGTATATGAAGCCGTGCCCGAAAGAACAAAACATTTTTCTTTAAAAATAATGAGACTGACAATGATTGTTCATTCCATTATAGATTGCTCACGTATTGAATAAAAAATCTTTTCCTAAGTATAGAGGAGTGTAAAACTACTAGGACTTAGCATTGAGTAGAGAAATTAGATTATAATGTTTAAGCTTGAAGCATGATATATGAAAATAATATTTTTTTAATAATACGTCCTAATTAAATAATCAGTGGTATAGAGTGGGACCAATTTGAAATAATTGACTCAAATAAAAAATCACATTCTAAAACATTAGCTCTAACAATCGTTTCTCTGTTGGGTTTATGCGTGGTTTTTATGTGGGCAATTTAGTGAGAATCATCGCTTAATTGAAATCCCGTCAGGGCAAGAATGGAAGTTTAAAAATTGAAACAGATGTTACAACAAAAGACCGGAAAAGATTTCAACGAAACGTACTTGGGATCTGAGAACAAAGACCTTTCGAACTTTTTTCCGGATACATCAAAAATGTCCCATTTGGCGAAAACTATAAACCTCAAGTAACTAAAGTTAGAACCAAAACCTGAAAAAAATCCTGTATGGTTGAGAATTCTCGCTTGAGGCGACATTGCATTCGTCAAATTCAAACAATTTTCACGGTACGAGTCGTATTATTTTTAATTATAGACAGTGACCCAGTGCAGTGGATGCTACAGGTGACACGTCAGGTTCGGTGGCGACTATCCCCTCAGGACCACCTCACATCCACAGAGGGGAACGCACAGTATTTTCTAGTTCTTTACAATGGAATGTGACAAAAATTGCGGAGACTATATATTCTACGTTCCGGATTGTTCATCCTATTCCAAACTTTGTCAGATGTACATTTCGCATTAGAGAAGAATTTCGAGATTTTGTAATCATTTTTGTAACGTACTCAGTAGAAAGGCTAACATTAATGCAACAATTCAATTCAATGAGTTTATTTAAGTGTTGCTGATATATAATATGAAATACAATCCTATTAGTAAATCAATAAATTAATTAGGTACCGTATTCCATAACACTTCACTTTCGGAAATGTAAAGAAAATTTGACCTACACACACCATAAACCATCAGCAACGACAACGAATTGTCGTTTTAAAAATAGGTGACTTTCTTGATGGTGATGTGATGGATGATGAGAATTGTCATGATTTATTTGCGAATAGCGAGACAAAAAAGTTATGAACCACGCTGTAGATTCCCAGGTTGGGGTAATGTGGCCAATGGAAATAAAAGGACCGCGGGAGAATAATATTTTTACGAATTCTGCGAATCTGTGTTATGAATTCAGAAAATTAGAAAGTATTTTTAAAATTGTCGACAGTCGACGAAACAAAATCACTGAAAAATGGATTGGCAGTCTACAAGAGTGACAATCCAAGAGGCGAACGAACACTTGTTGACTTCAGGGGTTTTCAGTGACGTGACTTTCGTGATCGGTGAATCAAAAGAAGAAGTCAAAGCTCACAAGTTTATTCTCATGACCAGGTCAGCAGTTTTCGAGGTCATGTTTCAGAGATGGGAAACTGCTCAGGATTGTCAAGTCGAAATTCCAGAAGTCAGGCCAATTTCATTTCGAGCATTTATATCCGTAAGGTTTTTTCCATAAATAATTTAATTTACGAAAAAATTAACTTATAAAAACGTATTATCAATTTATTAATTTGCCATGTATTACTGTTAGTTTTAATTTGATTTAAACAGACTCAATTAACGCTTTTTTGATACGCTTAAAGAATTTTGGTTTTGTGGATAAATCAGCCTCTTTGGTCATTGGTTAGTTGCATTCTATTCATGTCCAGAATTTTCAGTAAACTGTTACCAATATAAGAAATACCAGATTGTACAGTGTATCTCGATATTTAACCTCCCCCCATGCTAGTGCAAACAAAAAGTAAGATGTACACTACGTAGGGGATTTAAATTAGTTTAAAGAGCTGCTGATCGATCATGCAAATTGCCTGGACAAGCATTAATCTTATCTTCTGTAGTTCAAAATTTATGTTTTGGTTCAAATGTTGTTTGGAAAGCTCGGCAGATCTTCCATACAATTATCAACGAATTGTATATCTCACTTTTTCCAGCAACCCCTATTTGCCCAAGAACAAGAACCCCTTGATTTGTCTATTTTTATTTAATTTTTGAACATATATTTTAGCAATTGACCCTATCGGGGATTAAGTTTCTGATTAATCAGAGCATATTACAATTATATCGATGTCATTGCATAGAAGGTTTTTTTTCAATATGGAAACGAGTGTCTTTTGAAACCTACTCATTCATATTTCTTGTGTTTCAGTATCTATATACGAACAAAGCTCCTGAGCTCCAGGCAACTGAAATCGTGGAATTGTTGTACTTGGCCCATAAATACGGGGCGAAAAGTATGGCCTCGGCAGCATCAGAAATGTTAAGACGTGATGTCTCTGCTGGAAATGTAATTACTCTTTACCAATTGGCCAGAACTTTGGACCAAACTGATCTCCAGAAGGAAACACTCAAGTATATGTGCAGGTATTGACTTTGATGTGGGATTTAGATGAAAGAAATTATTTTTGGTTAGATCTTAATGTTTGATTATTTCACAGGAATGCAAGATCTGTTTTTGAGCGGCCAGAATTTCTCAATATTGACGAAGAGACTTTGGTGACTTTGTTGAACTCCGACAAATTGTGCGTTGAGGAAATAGTGGTGTTCAAAGCGGTTGTCGGGTAAGGAAAAAAAATACCTGGATCGTGGTTGATATCATGGGGGCCGTCTGAAAAGTGCTTGGTGAAATTTTCGATTCCTTCGTGCTTTTGGAGATGTCTGCTAGATTCGTGAAGTTCGAAACACTCGAAATTAAAATTTCACTTGAACTTATAAAATATACAGATAGTTCCAGTCCAGGAAACCTAACCAAATATTTGAGACAATACAAATTCGAATTATTAAGCACACCACCCGGATTAAAAATTTATTTAATTTCATTGGTAGTTGGGCCGAACATCAATGTGAGACGAAGGAATTGCCGAATACTGGTCAAAATAAGAGAATGATTCTCTACTCAGTTCTGCCACTGGTTCGATTTCCTCGAATGAATTCGCAAAGTTTCACAGAAGAAGTCATAAACAAACACCCGGGACTCTTGACTGAATCTGAAACAATTGAACTATTTGTGTATTTCAACGCCGGGCCTGTCATCAGGTAAGACAGTTGATGAACTGCAAATCTTCAACTCTCAAATAAACGCTTAAAATTATCGGGATTGTTAATTGCAAATCGACCTGCAAATTAGTGCCGGGAACCAATTTTGCAAATCCAGACGCAGGTAATGTTAGGACTTATTGCTGAGTACTTCCAGATGACTTCTGCCATGTGGATTTTCCAGTAAACTGGCGTAGAAAATTCTAAATATTAAAAGGCAACGTTTTCAATTTTTTTCAAATTATATTGCAGACCTACACTTCCACCACTTCCATTTAATTCCGGTGACCGAGATCCAGGGAATACATATAGGATTATGCCTTACAACAGAGAGCAAACGTGTTCCTACTTTGTGTCAACGCCGGACAAACCAGTACCGAAGAATGTTTTGCGTGAGGAGAGTTTGCTGTGAGTGATGAAACACAATAAAAGCTAACTGAGCAACTAAATAATGTATTTCAGTTAGTTCAGGAATGGAAGCGTAGTGATATTACAAGCACCCCTTGCTTTATTGTTATGGTAAAGGAATAAGGATTCCTTTCCTGAGACAGACTTAGGACGACGTCATTTGCGTGCTTTAAACTACTGGAATTATTCCTACTTCGGGTGCCTTCCATGTAATTTCTTCCGGTTATATTTTGAGTATATTCCTGTATTTTAATTTTAGCTTCTCCACGAACACTGACGTCTATATTTCTGGACTCGAATTGTATGGACCAATTTATAGAGGATGTGCCGATGAAGGAGGACGCCGGACAAGGGTTCCACTCAATGTTAAAATTTACCTCATGGATTTTCATGGCGTCCAGGTTGGGTTTGGATGTGACCGTGTGTTTGTTAAACCTTTGGAAACATTCACAATCGACTATGAAGCTTCCGTCAAAGTAATTAATAAATCAGCCTTTTATGCTGTTGTTTATATTGAGGTAAATATTTCCGACCTGTTTTTACACTCAATCAAATTGTGTGACAATTTGAGCAGATCATTAAATCAATTCATACTGCATTTTATTTGTGCCAGGGTCCCCAGACATGTACTGGACTTTATTTATCGTCGAAAAGAGAAGTTCCTACTTACCGGGGAAAGGTTCGATTCAAATTGTGGTCCAAACGGCTTGACTGGAAATCTCTTATTCCATCTAATCCGTTAACTGGAGAAAGTACAGAACCATGTTCCGGAAAAATCAAATCTATTTTGTTCAAGTTGTAATTTTACAATAGCGTTGACGCTACATGTGAAGGAATCGAATTCTTTTATGACAATTGTTAAATCTACTAAGGATTTTAGATTATTGCCATTAGCCATCGGAGAATTCTTGCGAGGACTTAAGTGACAATCCTTATTAGACAATCAAGTTATAATTTTTATATTTATGTGCATTTGACCTTTGCTCAAATAAATTCCGAAGACTTTATTTGTATATTTTAGGCTGTAAATATACTTAGAAATTATTCAAAGTTCAACACAAGACTTCCTCATATTATGTAAATGTGTATAATGTGTGTTAGTTTTAGCTTCCTCATAGATGTCAAATGAAAAAATCTGGCAATAACATATTCACCAACTATTATTGAATGATGGAATGAATGAATTTATTTATTTGACATGGCCAAAGGCCGAATTAATACTTGGCGGTGCGGTACAAGTCTTGGGGTATAAACAAATAACAAGAAAAATCCACACGTCTCTACCAAATTTGAGACAAGCGTAAACTAATATCTATATTACTAAATATTCTAATGAGATAGTGAGAAGTGAGAAAAAGCATAATGGATTTGAATGGTCGGAGTAAATTTCAAAATACATGTTGCCTCCTATGCTCCTTTGTATATGTAGTTTTACTTTAATTCATTTCTTAGTTTTATTTATTAACTGAGACAGCGCCCTATACTGAGGTCAAATCATCAACTAATTTTACGAAATTACAAATTCAATGAAATAATACGAGTGCCCGATACCGTTCATAATTCAGAGTTAAGCGCATACAAATGTACAACTCTTAGTATTAATGTCTATCTAGAAACAATGGAGTCTTCTGACGTCATCAAAATAACAGGTTGTTGGGAGTGACACTTCGGTTCATTGACCTCGG
>JAQFYE010005335.1:0-12087 GCA_034694305.1 Protaphorura glebata | reverse complement strand
GAAATTAAAAAAAAATACATATTCGTGGTTTCGGATTTTTCTTAAAATCCATATTGGTGACTTTGGAATTTTCTTAAAATTAAAATACATGGACTTATTGCATATTGTTGGTCTTGTTCTTTAGAAAAATACAGTTTCTTCGTATTGTTCTAAAATCGATTATTCTTGCACTTGATCTTGTTCTAAATACATATATAATCGGCACTGTAAATACGAAATACTTAGAGGTATTAGGGCTTGTTCTAATATTGCATGGTAGTCTTGTTCTAAAATTGCATGGTCTTGTTCTAAAATTGCATGGTCTTGCTCTAAAATTGCACGGTCTTGTTCTAAAATTGCATGGTCTTGTTCTAAAATTGCATGGTCTTGTTCTAAAATTGCATGATCTTGTTCTAAAATTGCATGGTCTTGTTCTAAAATTGCATGGTCTTGTTCTAAAAATGCATATTCTTGGTCTCGTTCTTTAGAAAAATACAGTTTCTGCGTATTTTTCTAAAAACGATTACCTATTCTTGCTCTTGTTCTAAATACATGTAATCGGCACTGTAAATATTGAAATACTTAGAGGTATTATAGGGCTTGTTCTAAAATTGCATGGTCTTGTTCTAAAATTGCATAGTCTTGCTCTAAAATTGCATGGTCTTGTTCTAAAATTGCGTAGTCTTGTTCTAAAATTGCATAGTCTTGTTCTAAAATTGCATGGTCTTGTTCTAAAATTGCATGGTCTTGTTCTATAAATGCATATTCTTGGTTTTATTTGATTAAAGGGCTTGAGTGCTTGTTCTAAATATGGCTTATTATTGTCGGTCTTTTAATATTGAAATGCGTAGATATTGGGGGAACGTGTTTAAAGGACGGTGTTGTCACTGTTGATAAATAATTATTTTGGCGGATTATTTGGTTGTCTTGGTAATTGGTTTTGGGGTTTGATTTGATTGGTGGGATTTGGTGTTTTGGGCGTGGGTTGTTGTCGGTATGCATATGCCAGAAGAGGACGCGTGACGCGTACACTTGATACTCGTTTCCCATTTCCCGTTCTCTCAACGCAAAACCAACGAAAGAAACCGAATTGAGGCGATTTTAATTCATTCCACAAAAATACAACTCAAAACTTGACCCAAGAGGTCATGATCAGGGTCAACTCCTCAATATAATCAAAACCATATCAACTTCGTTCATGTTTACAACCTACAATTCATTTTATGCATAATTCTAAGAATCATTTTCGTTGTCTTTCCAGTTTATAGAAAAGCCGGACGGTGTTTTGTGTGTGGCGGGCATTGACATCTGCATACACTTATTAATTAGTTTTTTAGTTTTAGTCATCAGTGCTCCCTTTATCACTTTGTACAAAGTTATTCAAACAAATACATCTAAAATTTATTGGTAAGTCAATCAAATTCATTTATGTCTATGTGATTGTGTGAGATGACGCATACGCGTTGTCTTTGTAATTAAATTGTTCTTGTTTTACGAAATTAATGGCAATTTTTAATTTCTGTACTGTACGTGTACTTTTTCAGTATTGTTAGGCTTATTATTTTGTATCAATTAGATCGTTTGGATTATAGTAACGTACACGTAATTGTACGACTAACAAGGAAAGGCATATGGTTCTGTTTCTGTATGTTTATTTCATTTTTTAGAAAACTATGATTTCGATAGTATCAAAATTATGAACATTTCAATTTTGGTGTTTGTTTACCGCCACTTAAACCAGTACTGATATCCTTTGAAGAAAGATCCGTACCTGAACAAGTTTAATTATGAAAACGGCAGAATAACGTTCTCATATATAAACCCCCCTTTTTGGGGAAGTTACAGATACCAGAATTCACCATTTTGTCGTAGTTTTAATTTTTTTTTGAGAATAACACGATCTCTTTATATTTACAGTTAATACTACACTATTGGATAAGTGACGTAGAGAACGTCCTTAAACTCTATTATAAAATTATATTGGTGGCATTTGGACATCGTCATTATGTCACGGATGGCAACAAGGAAAGCAGTGGCCGGGCCATCACCGGCATCAATATCAAATACAGACCCAATTATTTATCCACCTGGGTGCAAAGATGTGAGTGAAGATATGCACGTGGATGAATTGATTCGACGACTCAAAGTCTTGGCCTCAATGTTTCAAAGTATGGGTCAGGAGGAGAATGCTTATGACGACTATGTTCCTCTTTGCCTTCATTTGGCAGAGGATGGATTTTTACATCATACTAGTCGGGATGTTCGTCTTTTGATTGCGTGCATTGTTGCGGATGTTCTCAGAATTTTTGCACCGGAGGCTCCGTATAAAGAACAAGAACAAGTGAAAGTAAGTTTCAAAATCTAATTCATTCTATTTTATCAGTTTCCAACATTGAACTTCTTTGACCAATATTTTCAAATGACGACAAATTGTTGTTAAATAGTTGCACAAAAATTTCAAGTTTGTGCGTCATGTTAATTATAGTGTTTTAATAATAATTTTGATAGTCTTTGATCAAAATCGACCCCATTTTTTTTCAAATTGATATTAAATTTACCGTAAATGATTGCGGCCACTACTTATTGAATTACGAGTTTAAGTATTGATATTCCTGGTAGGAAATCCATATTTGTTTTAAGAGTCTGTTTGTCTTTATTTTCAGGTCATTTTCAAATTTTTGATTGGACAATTGGAAGGGTTGAAAGACCCAAAGGATCCGGCGTTCAAGAGATATTTTTATCTTCTTGAGAATTTGGCTTATGTGAAATCATTCAATATGTGTTTTGAACTTGATGACGCTCAAGAGATTTTCTGCAGTCTCTTTGAACTGATTTTTCAAATCGTCAAGTGAGTTTTTAAATATATTATGATTTTGAGTCATTCTATTGTAATTTTAATTTAAATGCTTTTTGTTTCTAGTGACGAACATTCTGGGAAAGTAAAGTCATTCATGCTTGATGTGCTTTGCCCTTTGGTGTCTGAGTGTGACACTGTTTCAAATGAGTTACTCAATATAATTTTGGTCAACATTGTTGAACCCATCAAAACCAGCAAGAAGAACGCTTATAATTTGGCTAAAGAGTTGATTATTAAATGCTCTGAGACTTTGGAACCATATATTCAAAATGTGAGTATGATATTAAATAGTTACTCGACACACACTAATTAAAAAAATGATTAATTCTTATATTCTCTTCCCCATTAGTTTTTCAATCAAGTACTCATTATTGGACGGGATGATACCAATCTATTCATCAGTCACAAGGTAAATTTCGATTAAATGGATTATTTTATGAAATTTTTAAAAATTTGTGTTAATTTTTATGATTTTACTAATTAGGTGTATGATTTAATCTACGAGTTGAATCATATTTGTTCATCAATTCTTTTGGCGGTCATCCCACAATTGGAATATAAATTGAAGAGTTCAGAAGAAAATGAAAGACTTGGATCAGTTTCACTTTTGGCCAGAATGTTTTCTGAAAAAGATTCAAATTTGGCCCTTCATCATCAACAACTCTGGCAAGCGTTCTTAGGGAGGTAAATTGACAAATGACGAATTGATTTACTTTTACATTATGATTTTGGTTTGAGATTTCATTACAATATTTTTGTTGTGATCCATATCAGACTATTTTTACCTCTTGAGTTCTTGCCTGCTCTCGTCTCAATCTTTGAAACAAAACATTCCAGAAATGCTAAAAGTGAGATGTACATTTTGTAGTATCTTTTAATATACCGGAGAACTTCTGATATAGCCCCGATGCTCTATTTACAAAATCAAAAATTTTGACCGGGCTGTAATAGAGACGGGGCTGTATTTGCTAAATTCAGGGGCTATAATGGAGACCGGTATTACCTAATTTGGGAAATTTTTCTGGATGCTTAAAGTAACTATAGCGTTAAGCGTGTTGAGTTTTGAGGCGAAAGAACGACAGTCGCGTAATGAAGACTGGGCTGTAACAGAGACCGGGGGACCGGGCTATATTGAAGACCGGGTTATGTTGGAGATCGGGCTGTATTAGAGACCCGGCTCTATATGTCAAAATTGAAAGTTTTGAGCGACCTGTATGAGAGACCGGGCTTTACCAGAAGTTCTCCGGTGGATTGATTTAAGAATTGTCTTAAACGAATCCTCGTGATACAAACGAGTTTTATTCTGAGAGAAGATAGATTATTTTTCACAATTTAATTTATTTTTACAAGTTCCTGGACAAAAACAAAGGCCGAGGCAGAATTTCGAACCTTATTCTCCTTATATCTCGAAGCAGCTTCCCAAGGGCTCTGGCAGAAAAGGGTACAGAGCTGATCGGAAGAAATACTCATCATTTGATTCCTAGTTGATTTGCTATCCTCAGTTCCAATGGATGTCCCTACCAGTGGACACAAATTAATATTATGAACTGATTAAATCACAAAGACAAAGATAATAAAATCACTTTTTGTTTAACAATTTTTGAAAGTCTTGGCTTGTCAAGAATTTTGTTATGGAACGATATGGTAGGAAGTTTGAGCGAATGCCACAGAGGGAATAAGAGAGGTAATAAAGGGACATACCCTGATTTGATAGATTTGTAGTTATATGGTGTCACCGAGGAGAGAGCAGCGTTAGGTCAGGTTTGATAAATTTTGTCAAATTGTTGACTTGGTTGTTTGAATAAAACTGACACTTGAATAAAACTGAACTTGAAACTTACCCCAAAACCTACACCCTTCTGGGGTTGTCTTGAAGAAAATACCCCTAGATAAGAAAAATTCTAGTGCTTGGCCAGAAGACTAATGTTAAGGTTTTCGTCTTCAGAAGTATCAAGGTGTTTGGGGATATGACAGGGGTTTCGTGAGAATGATACAGAGGGTGTCATAAAGTCCGAATTGTACAGAAGAGAGAATGAGGGCCTCAAAGAACGGTACAGGGAAAACCAGAGAATGATCGAAATGAAGGATGTAAGAGAATGGTACAATACGGAGGAACTTAGGGAGTAAGTTAAGTTAGTAATTGTTGTAACCCGGGAGGACCTTACCTGCATAAAAATCTTTTTGAAATTGAAATGTATATCTCTCTTTTATGCCCACTGGTCAAACTACTTTCAATTAAGTGAACGAAACATGTAGTCAACAATCAAGGATTCCTGTGACTATCACGTTTTAAATTATTTTTTTCTTTATTCTCAGGTTTAACGACATTACTGTTTCAATTCGAATCAAATGCGTTCAGTACTCAATGCACTTTCTCCTGAATCATCCAGAACTCCGGGAAGATATCGTCGAGACTTTGAAGGTATTACAATTAATTTATTCTTTTATGTATTGATATGATACTCAACGAATCAATTAATTAACTGTATCATGATTCTATTTAAATTACAGCTGAGACAACATGATGGGGAAGAAAATGTTCGTTTTGAGGTTGTGAAGGCTATTGTGGCAACTGCCAAATCTAATTTTGCTGTCGTCTCTGAGAGTGAAGATCTCTTGAATTATGTTAGGGAACGGACATTGGACAAAAAGGTGAGGGTTCCTTTCCTGGAATTCAACTAAACAGAATGTACCAATTGGCAATTGGTTGCTGCTTTCCTCCGGTAGGGAGTTGGAGACTCCATTCCTCAGTCACATATTGTATTGTAAATACTTTCATAGGTTTAAAGAATTTTCTACCTAAATTGTCTAGTTGTACATTAAATCGTTCATGATTTTATTTCTGGAACTGTAAGTTTTAACGCCTTAATTTTGCAATTTTGCAAACTTCACTTAAGGAAGTGAAATTTACACAGACCACTAGGAAAACTTTCTCCTAGGCCAAATGGGAAGCAGAGTCATTCCCCAGGAAAATTGTCTGGATGTTTGATCATGCGATGCCTCACCGCGATTGATGCGACTATTTCACCACCAAATGATAAAATTTGTTCTTTGGAAATATTATTTTAGTTCAAGATTAGACGAGAAGCACTGCAAGGGTTGGCTCTAATATATAAGAAACATTTGACATGCCAGTACGTCCCAGATCCAACAAAACGAGCTGTGTCTTGGATGAAAGATAAAATTCTCCATGCTTATTACATGACTGCTTTGGATGACAGGTATATATTTATAAAATTATAAAGTTGGTTGCTGACTTGAATAAATTCAAATAATTTATGTGTAAATTAATTGTTTAGAATTCTTGTGGAGCGACTTTTGAATACTTGCTTAGTTCCTTACCAATTGGATGCACAGGAGAGAATGATGAAATTATTGTACTTGTATGGAACAATTGATGAAAATGCATCCAAGGCATTCATTGAAATTCAAAAGAATTTACTGTTGTAAGCTATTTTAAAATTATGAATCTAAATTAAATTGTGAAATGAACTGTTCTCGATCTTGGTTTTGTTAGCATCAAGTTTAAGGTAGATTTTGTTTCTTTAAATGTAATTCAGTTTTGTCTGGAATGCAAGATAATCAATGAGACTACGATCATAATATGGAATGCATTAACAAACAGAACGATAATAAGAAAATAATCTAACACAGATTAATTTTGTTAAATCTAGTGGAATATTGGGGCGTTGAATTTACAAAATTTAAAGAAAGCAAGTACATAGATCACTAATTATATTTTCAATTATTACAGAGTGAGACGTCACGTGAGTGATTTGTTGAAATGCATCAGAGACATGAATATTAAACCAGACATGGAGCGTCAGCTGAATCTCAAAATATCACAACTCACAAAATTTTTACCTGATCCGGTGAAAGCTTCTGAATTTTTATGTAAATTCAGTGCAGACTTGAAAGAAAATCCAACGTTGATGAAAACAATGGAAATTATTGTAGCTCGTGACACAGACTGTAAGACGTGTGCTGAGAACACTGTAAGTGGTATATTAATTGGAGCTGAAATACTCGAAGGTTTTTTTTTGTGACTTTGGATTATTTTCTAATGTTATTTTACTTTATTTTAGAACCTAGTGCTAAAGAAATTAGGTGCTCCTGTTATGACCAATTTGTACTACAACACCATCAAAATTCTCCTTGAGAGAACATCATCTGTTTTGATCGACACAGAAGCAATGGGGGTATGAAAAATAATATCATTTCAAATTATGTACTGAAATCTTTGTGTTCGGTCCGACCTCCCTGTTGGGACCCGTTCGTAGGTAGTTATGCTACCAATATACCGTAGACATTCAAAATAATTATGACGACCCATTTTTCACTAATACTTTTCTATTAGGTTTGTGGACTATGGTATGGTATGGAGTATATGAGGTTCCGCTTTTTTTTATCAACCTCTATAGTAGAATATTTTTTGTTTACCCGGTGGTGGTCTCACAGCAAAGTTTGAAGGTTTCGCCGTGAAGAGAAAGTAATAACATTTATAATGTTTGCTTCCTTTGTGCAGAGATTACTTCACATCATGCATCAGATCGTAGAAGATAACACAGAAGTTATTGCAGCACTTGGAATGGAAAGAGGTGTAGCAATTGAACGTGGGTTGAAGCTTATAAATGTAAGTCCTAACTACAGTCACATATTTCCAACAATTACTTGAATTTTTTATTTAATAATTATATATTTAAATTTCTAGGTTTTATCATTTGTTTTTCCAACACATTTCTCTGAAGTTGACACTTTACAGAACCTAATCAGACTTCTTGATTATGGCTCACCTCATTTGCAATCCACAATTTTATCAGCATTGACTCATATAGGGAAAACACGCCCTATTGGTAAGTCATTAAAATTCAGGCAAATGCATTTTACTTCCTTCCTGAGTAACTAACGCGCAAGAAATCCTCCAGAAGACGTATGTCTCACTCTTTTCTAAACAGCCCTACTTTGGGTGGAAGATATTTAATATTTATATTTTTGTTAATCTGTAATTCGTTTTGATTGTATGTCGCAGGGCAACACCAGCAGAGTCTGATTGGGATTTTGGTACCTCAGTGTCAAAATATGTTGGTGACTGGGACTCCGAAGCAGGCAAAGGAATCAGTTCGCTGTCTATTTACAAATATGAATGAAGCTCCCAGGAATCACATCTTTGTTCAAATTGTTGATGCACTCAAGGCTAATTTAGATCCCAGTAACAATAATTATCGTACGAGTATTGTTGCTCTGGGGCACATTGCATTACTCATGCCAGAGGAATTCCGTGGTGAAATGAAACCAATAATCTCTCAAAAGGTATCTCAAAAGGCTTTTTTATATCTTAAGATTTTTCAATTTATTCCCACATTTTATTAATTGATTTATGTAATCTTTTTTTAAGATTGTGAAAGAATTGTTAGTGAATCCAAGTCGGACGGATGAGGATCGTTACAAAAATTCTGAGAATTGGTGTGATGAAATCGAATTGCCAGAAATCACGCAGTGCATGGTAATAATAGAAACATAGAAATACGATGTATTTTTATGTAATTTCTCAACTAACACTTATAATATTTAATTTTTCACAGATGGCAGGTCTGAAAGCAACATATCGTTGGCTTCTGGGACTCAAGAATGATTACAAATCAGCTGCAAAGACCTTTAAAATGTTAACTGCGTTCATTGAGACCGGTGGGGGATTCATCAATGCAAAAGTTCCGTTCAGGTATGTACGAAATACAAATTTAACTAAATTCCTCTATTGTATTTTTAATAAATTAAATTAAATTTTTTTGAACAGTAATGCGGAGAAATCTTGGCTTCGTTTGACGGCTGGTTGTTGTATGTTAAAGATTTGTGAACAGAAAGGAGTTGGTGACCAGTTCACTGCTCTTCAATTTTGTGCCCTCTCTAAACTCATGAATGTGAGTTGCAGTTACTTTTTTATTACTATTATTGTAATTTTAATGAATGATATTAAATAATTTGTGGTTCTAGGATGATGTTCTTGAAGTTAGGAGTATGTTTGCCGGTAAATTACATCGTGGACTTGCTCGTGGAATACCTCATAAGTGAGTGTTTTGATTTAGTTATTATACCAATACCTGCCGTAAAAGTTCTGATAAGAACCCGAATCCAAAACTAGATTTTGCAAATACCACCCCCGGTTTTTATCAAAAGTTTTAAGGTAAGCAATTTGTTAATATTTAATTTTGTATTTTTACAGATGTTTGCCTTTGGATTTCATGGGATTTTATTCTTTGGTGGGTTATGAGACTGACAAGAGACTTAAGAACACCGTGAAGAGTTACATGGTGAATGATGTGTCCAAGAGACGAGAGTACATCAAATCCCTTTTGGTCACAGCATCTGAAAAAGCATCAGATCAATTGCCGCATATAATGCCGGATTATATGCTCGTCTTTGCAATTCCTGTGTTGGCTCATAATCCAAGATACACGAGCCATGCGGACCCAACCCAATTGGTTAGTTTTAATTTCATTTTATACATAGAATTATAAAAATAATTGTAAGACGGTAATTAATTTGTCTTTTTTTTTCGCAGTGTGAGATCAAAGAGTGCCTTTGGTTTATTCTTGAGCCATTGATTCTAAAGAATGACAGCTATTCGTTTGGATTTTATAAAACTCTGGTAGAGAGAATGAAAAATCACAAGGACGCCATGGAGCCGGACTGTGAGAATTCAAATAGTGTAAGTTTTCATAAGATAATTTATTTATAAAAGTACGTACTATATTTTGACATTGACCTTATTGAATTGGTTCCTTACAGAAAATGTATGCTATTTGTGATATTGCTCTTGGACTGATTCTTCAAAGATCTTCAAGTTTTGAAATGAAAGATTATCCATCTGAACCCAGAATTCCACCCATGTACTTCAAACGTCACGATGATGTGTACTTTTCTAACACGTGAGAAAATTGAAATTTTACAAGAGTTGTGTGCAACCTCATTTAAACGAACTACGGTTTGGACCAGTCATAATTATTCCATTATATATTTTTACATTAGTTGACATACAAATTTGACTTTATTTTATCTTGACTTTGGAAAATGTATCAAACCAACTAATTTAACATTAACATTTTAACATTTTGTTTCTTTGTGACGCTGAGCGGACAGGAAAACAGTATTTTCTTGTACTTTTCTTTTGTCCTGCCGCCGGCTTTTGACTTGTTATTCATTTTGCGTTGTAGTGGTAACTACGTTTGACTGTGGCTGGTTTAGTGTAATTTGGCTAGACTGGACCAGAAAGTCTGACTGACTTTCTGCTCCAGTCCAGTCTTCTCTTGGGTTTACTATCGACGAAGCAACTGTCCAGATTTTGTGTCCAGACAGGACAAAGTCATGGGTTTGCTATCGACGAAGCAACTGTCCAGATAATGTGTCCAGACAGGACAAAGTCTTGGGTTTGCTATCGACGAAGCAACTCACTATGGGGCCAGAAGCCTGTCGACCGGGCGCATTTGGCTGGTTTTTGACTAATTCAGACATCAGAAATTCCGAATACCCGGAAAATCGAATTTGGTTTTTGAACTTTGACCTCCATTTGTGACGTCAATTTGTCGTCGTAGAGACTTCGGGTCTTTGGATTCGGAAGGACAGGTTCATGGGCTTTCCAACGATGTATAATGTGTGGGGGGTCATGGGGGATCAAGTGACCCCGGGGGTTAAGTTTGACCTCTTCTCAGATGCTCAGACGCAGGTGGACGCAAACCAAATATGAGTATTCCGGTAGTCCTCTTTCTTCAATCCAGTGGTACGGGAATCATAGTAGTCCCGAGTGGTCCACGGGAGCTATTAAACTCTGAACTTTAGGATTTCTTCCCCGTCAGAAAGTCAATTTTCGGGGTTATGTCCTGGGATCGGTAATAAGAAACTACAGCTTATGTGCAATGTCAACACAATGAATTAGTCTAAGAAAATCAGTTGACCAAATATAGCTGAGCGGTTCGGGAGAACCATTCGACCGGTTCCGGTAATTGAGTTATGGTTACTTACTGTCGGTCTCAGTCTTAGAAACGCCAAGGAAGTCATTGTAGAGCATGTAATTATACACCAGTTGTCTCGTCCCTCTACCTTCATTGCGTCATGCACACCACTTCACGACGTTACCTATGAATAACGAGGCGAGTGTTATATAATTGTGACCATGCGTAATGCATGGTAAACACACATGCTATACGATTACTTCCTTGGCGTTTCTAAGAACGAGACCGGCAGTAGGAGTTACTCACTGAACCTGATCGTCGACCGAGGCGATCGGATGTTTCCTTTGAACTGTACACAAGATTCGGAGTTAATTTTTAATAATAGTAATCCGTTGCCATTAATAGGTATTGGCCACTCGAGCATGCAAATGACACCGAACCATTATGGAAATTCCGACTTTCTCAGTTTTATGGACTCTTTAATTGTGCTAGGAGTGTATGTCAACGTCTTTTCTCATACCGAATCTAAGTAAACCGGAACCATTTGGTCCTTTTGTTTTCGTTACACTTTTAACTGTTAACGCTACGTGTTCCTAACACTTTCGTTATACCATAACTCAATGGCCGGAAGCGGTCGAATGGTTCCCCCTAACCGCTCAGGTAAATATGGTCAATTGATTTTGACAGACCAATTCATTGTGTTAACATTGTACGTAAGCTGTGGTTTTTTATTACCGTTTCCAAAAGTTACGTCGAACTTTCACCAGAACCGTTATATTCACGACGCCCATCTTGGTCCTATGTTGGAGCGAATACTCAAATTCAACTGACCCGTTTTAGAACTTAACCCAGAAAATTGACTCTCTGTGAGGGAAATAGTTCTAAAGTTCGGATGATTCCGGTACCACTGGATTTAGAAGGACTAGGACAACCAGAATATCCATATCCGGTTTGCGACCACCCACCTGCGTCTGCGCATCTGAGTAGAGGTCAAACTTGACCCCTCATGACCCCCCATACATTATATATCGTTGGAAAGCCCATGAACCTCTGCTTCCGAATCCGAAGACCCGAAGTCTCTACGACAACAAATAACGTCACAAATGGAGGTCAAAGTTCAAAATCCGAATTCGGTTTTCTAAGTAAAATATTGACCGGAGACCAATTCCGTCGACGGATTCGGATTTCGGGGGTTCGATATAATCAGTCAGTCAGGTCGTCTCGTCCTAAGCGACACAGTACCCGTAAGAACACTTCAGTTGAGCGAAGGACGACAAGTGACTAGTGGATGGGTGGCACGTATTT
>JAQFYE010005334.1:0-12087 GCA_034694305.1 Protaphorura glebata | reverse complement strand
ACTGTAAAAATTCCAACAGCTAAATCGGTGAAGAGATCAAATGCCAGAAGTGCGACTCCAATAAATGCGAATATTTCGTAAGCCTCGGATGGACCACCCTGTGAAATGAATTCTTGATGTTCAACTTGGTTATAGTTGTCCCTGTCCGAGGGTGAATTCTGATCAGATTCTACTTCCACCACAGCAGTTGATTCCATTTTCAGCAGAAAATAAAAATAAAAATCGAAAAACTCTATAAGTAGATCTGCATCAGACGAGCACTACACTAATATGTTAAGACCTTGTGAAGTCATAGAACATGCTATATATTGCTAATAATTAAGTATTAAATTATATCGGTATTTGATAAACATTTTAAGGCTAATGAGACGATAGGTTTAGAGTAATTTGAATAGTAGGAACAATTTTGGACTTGAACTTCTTCAAGAACAGACTATAGTTGCAGAGATTTCTGGAAAGACTTCTCCCACAGCGCCTAGAATTGGAATTGGAGTGTGATGTTCATTATGTCATCATCCTATTTTTAAACTCGACAATCTGCAGGTCGCACCACGGAGTGAGTCAAACAGGTCCAGATGTTTTCTTTGCACATTTGCAAAATATTTCGTTGCAGTTGGTGATAAGGGGGTCCGTATATTACTTCCTCACTCATTAATAGTAATTACAGCATATTGTGTACATGAGAAATACGACATCCACGTGAAGAAATCGCAAACAGAATTCAATATTATCAGAATTTGGTACAATTAACTCACATTGTAAGGACCAGTAATGGAATTTGTCGTACGATGAAATAAACATATAAATAAATAAATATGATTTTAGTTCCCTGACCTAATTATTAGTTGGAAGGGTAATATTCAGATTCCAAATCGATCGAGATCAAGAAAGTTTAATTGCTCTAGAACTTCCCACTTCCTCGTCGGTTATTTTTGCATATCAATGCAAATAGTGGTTTCCTTAAAAATATAATTATCCTTTCAAAACTGCCATGACATGAATTGCATGTGGTCCCATAATTTGGATGATCTATGCGTGCGTAAACCTTATATTTGGTATTTTATGTTACTAATTATGTTTAACAAACAAGCCTTCTAGCCATCTTACCTAGTTAAAATACTCTGGTAACAATTAGGGAGTCGATTGCTATTAATATGAAGTACTTACTAGTGTAAAGCTGGCTTATCGCCTAGTATTCAACGAAATAAATAAAATTCTTTCTCAGATTTCCATTTGGAAACGATATGTGATGAGTGCAATTCCCAAAATCGATTCAGGTCAGACAAGTAATTTGTGTTAAGAGGTAAAATTCGTCAAATTGTGTATAGAGTTTGAGCCGAAAAGTCCATCGGTTAGTTCATTACAACTTTATTTCAAAAAGTAGAAACATGTAAGTGTAGCGGGTGTCTCATAACTTCGTTACCGCCGGACACCGCACCGCCCAGAGTTGAAAATTTCACGTCAGACAATAGTGAGAAGTACATACTTCGTTATATGTACTAACATTTTAAGATTTAACATGAAAGCTGTTTATTAAGGATTGTCTGAATGTGTCAGTCGTTTATGAGTCACCCAGTAGACCGTGCATTGAAGTTAAAGACTCTTTCAGCTGGTTATCACAATAAGAGACATTAATTATACATTCTCTTCATTTATATAAATAAGTACACTATACGCGCTATAGTAGCACTGCGTGTGTACACTATACGCTGTTCCTAATAGTGTTTCCAGATGTAATGCTTTATTCTGAATTCCGAATATAAAAACACATGACCAGATAGGAAGAGCTCCTGTTTTTAAATCCTCTAGAGTTTCTTATTTCCTTCATTACACTAATAGCAATTTATTATCCTTGACCGTCGTCAAATTAATTCATTTCCTAACGCCTAATTACTAATTAAAAGCACGAAGAGTATAGGACAATATCAACATGTGGGAAAACTTGATTCCAGCAACACTAATACTACTTATTTCACGCGTAAGGAAAAAATACATAAGAAAATCACACCATGGTCGTAAATTATAAAAATTTTGCAATAAGAAAATTACTTCCAGGTCTCAGGTGGGGTTTCTACGGAGAATTTGACGAATTGTACGAACCTGTCTTCTTGCACTAAAACTTGTAATGAACCAGTTGACCTTCCATATACTTCAACATTTTGCGATTCTGAGAGTGGCGCTTGTATTTGTGATTGCAGAGATGTGCGATTTTTTTATTTCTTACAGGGTGATTCATAATCATTATCCTCTATGGATCTTATATACAGCCACGATATTTTCCGCCATCTGGCTGAGCTCTAGCAAGGAGTTATGGACCACCCCAAATAAGTAATTAAGTTAAGAACTGGTAATGATGTTTATTAAACGTTTGTTTTCAACTAAAATGTAGACACCGGCCGCAACTTGCACAAGAGATCCTGACATGGATTGCAATATATTGTGCGAAAATAAAAATCCAAATCCAGAGGTATTCACTTACATTGGAAGCATTTGTCCTGCAGCCGTACATTCTACAATTACGGAAAACCCCATCTCATCAGTTTGTGTTTGTTCCTGCTTAATTAATTCTGACTATGAAGAAAGTAATGACATCATTTAATTAATCAATGCATTCATGGCGCAGCCTTGGCGTTCAATAATTAAATATTTTGTACTGTAGTTTTGTAAATAAAATTATTTTTGAAATGAGATGTGTGTTTTTGGAATAGATATAAATTTTTCACACAGTAGCACAGTTGCATTTATCCGTACAGCCTTGACGTTCATAATTAAATATTTGGTAGTTTTGTAAATAAAATTATTTCTGAAATGAAATGTGTTTTTGGAATAGATATACATTTTTCACACAGTAAACTGGCACTGAAAGGATTTCTGAATACGAATTACCTTGGAATTTAATTTTGAGTAACTTCAATGACCAAACAGAAATGATAAGAATTTATATAAGCGGTGTAAATTCGGTATTTTTCCGGGTTAGGATCAAATTATCATTCATATACCAGGCAATGGCAGTTCCACTGATGCCGTCAAAATGAGTTTTGAATCAAACTTCTCGGGACAAAAGCGAGTCGGATACTACGGATACGTTTACCAGTACGACGCTAATTTATAATTCTCGAACCAATTGCGCTGTAAATTTCCATCAATATTTCATCTCAAGGACAACACGAACATTTTACGGGTAGTCTACGTATCCAGTATGTTTTTCAGTTTTGTTTTTCTGTTTTTTCTTGTAACGCGAAATTTGGATGTCAACTTTTTACCATGAGTGTAAGGAATAGCGTGACTCTACCATAACCTATCCTAATTGATAATCAGGATTGTTCATGTTTATTGTACACCATTATTAGTATAAACAAGGCTTTTATTTATTAGTCGCAGTGGCAGTCATTGTGGTCAGTCGCACTTAAATCTCAAGTGCATGTAAATTCAGGTTTTTCTCTTCTGGTAAACAAATGCAAATAATACAACTCGAAGCAAGTACGAGTACTTACGACAGATTTAACCGCAGCGGTTATACGCGCTTCGTGCATATCTCTTATTAATTCAACCTGAAAATACAACCCTTAAGCCGAATTACCTTGACAATCTTGACACGACATGTAAACTTCTATATACCATTTACCATTTCTTTATATGATATCGTGTAAAATCAACTTTTAATTCTTCTCACGAACACCTACCCTGTTTCTTACACGAGTTGCTAAAAGTATGGCTACAGTATTATACAGGGTGAGACAAAAATACTGAGGTTAGTGAGTAGAGTAACACTAGTATTTTGTCCAGAACACTTCCAAGTAGTCGTTTCCGCTGAATTCAATTGCGATACGATCCCAAAATTTATAACTCATATACTAAAATACATATGATGGCGTACTTTATATATTATATATTATATAATTCCCAGGGAATTACTTTTGACCCACCCTGTAATAAATTATTGGTGTGGAAGTCTTTGTTTTTGACTATAATTTAATCCACTATTACTTGAGATGGAATAGAACAGTCTACGCAACAATCCATTGAAGTTGATGACTTCTACACTACATTCTACGTTCCACCATGGGGGAATACCTTCAAAGGGAGATCTTCAAGTTTTGCACAATAATTCACGCACAGCGTCTATAATTCTTGTGAATTTTATAAGTGATCTCAGTGTGTGTGAGTGAGTGGGTCAAACCGCAAATGAGAGATATTCGACGTAGTAGCAGAAGGTGATGGTGGACCTTTTGCTGCACGGGCAACCTTCAGAATAGTTTCAAAATTTGTAATCTTGACTGAATTTTGAGGCCAAAATTTGGAACCTACTTAGAATGCAGCGACGTCCGGTAGAGCCTTTGGCTCTGTTCTTGGGCTCAGTTGCTTATTTCTATAGTTCAGTTAGTAATGTTGTCGAACGCCCTGTTTCAAATATTATTGCTGATACAAATAATGGGCAATTGAGGGGTTTTCGGAGTGTGGCTAGAAATGGCCGAAGTCATTATGCGTTCCTTGGAATTCCGTACGCTAAAGCGCCGGTTGGGGATTTAAGATTCGAGGTAAATGCTCTAAAATTGGTTCGTCACAAGGAATGTTGGAATGACATTCGAGAAACTTCAATTAAAGCAAATGTTCGATGTAGAGAATTAACTCAACGAAATCATTAATTTTCAGCCACCAGTTCCGCCAGACGATTGGTTCGGAGTCAGAAATGCACATCGTTACGGAGCTAGCTGTTGGCAGTATGAAAGAATTACGGGAACAGTCCAAGGGAGTGAAAACTGCCTATTTCTAAATGTTTTTACACATCAGGTGATTTCAACTTTTTTTTTCTGAGAAAATTTCGCAAGTCCGAAATATTCCATAGCTGGTTAAAATGTGAATATTTTGGAAGCGAAGGATTATTAGTACAAACTTTAGACGATAATATTATTTAACTATAATCTAAGATTTTAACTCATCCAATTTACCCAGAATCATATAATGAAAGTGCACCTGACCTTCAAAAATAAAGGTGCCGATTTTTACATTTATATGCCTTATCATTATGCAACATGCGTCTCTGAGTTTTGCAATCGCAGCTCAATTTATGATGCATGCAAAAGACCTGTCACGTCACCTGTCGCGTCAGATCACAGCATACGCGGTATTTAGCTGCACTTAAATCACGATCTTAATTTTTTTTTATTCTTTTAAAAAAAACACGTTCTTAATTTTAAAGACTGTACATTATTTCAAAATAAATAATAACAGTGAACCGCTACGATTTCATCAATTGAATACTCGAAAACACGAATTGTACAAAACACGAAACTACCCGACCTGATTGCACAGTTTGAAAGAGTTCAATCAACGTTTCCGCATCCAATTTTCTAAAACTTTGGACAACAATTATTCATGAGAGCCGGCATGTGTATGATCATGTCAGAAATTACAATTGCAGTTGCATCAGTATACCTATTCCCACATATTTGTATCAATAATTTATTTGAACTAGGTATGTAAAGATTGTCGGCATCAGGTGTTATTTGGTGTTCCAATTTGTCGAAACTTTGATTTACAAGAAAATACACATTTGTTTAGAAAATCGGTCTGGGCTTGCGTGCTAAGGAATTTTGGCCGTATAATTTCTAAAAAAAATGCCTAGTTTTATAACTTTCGTCGTTAACTGGCGGTTCTCCCATTTAATTTAATTGCGGAAATCTTCAAATTGAAACTCTAAGATCTCACAATTCAAATTATGGCCTCCATGTGCTAAGAATTCTTACATTATTTTTAGTTTTCCTACACTTCTGGACGCGTGCTTAATTCTCCATTGTAATTTTTACAATGTGTAAAAAAATAATGCATTAAGTGCATTGCCGGCATTTTCGGTACGGTGAAATCCAAGGTGTCCCAAAATCACTTCCTCAATCTCATCACACATTTTTTACAGCAATCAGGCGTCTAACACTACTTTCATGTTAGAACTTGACAATTAACCTTGCGCATTCTGTTTAATCGCAAGGTTAGACTGGGATTAATGGCTATCTCTAATTACTACACCTAAAATGCAAAAACAGAATACCAGATGAAAATTCGATGGAAATGTCTTAAGAATTACAACGGTACTATTGTAGTCAAGCAAAACAATGCCGCTACCAGAAGATAACCCAACGACCTGTTTCGTTGAAGAAATTCTACGGTAAAATCTCCGACAATTAGAACCGAGTATCCGAGTCTTTCATTCTTCACAACTTGGCATTATTTTGCCAAAACCGTTACTGATATTCCAATCTTGCTGACACCGTAATAATATTAATATTTATATTATATTTTATCCAGGTTCTCGAGAAAGAGGATATAGACGACACTGCAGTATTGCATCCCGTTATGGTTTACATTCATGGCGGAATGTTTATGGCCGGTTTCTCCAACCTCTACCGGCCAAAATATTTTATGGAAGAAGACGTGGTCCTAGTCACTGTCAACTATCGTCTTGCTTCTTTTGGTAATACAAGAAATAAATTCATACGCCAGTCAGAAAAGCTTACTAGTGTAGAATTTATTATTTTTTAGGGTTCCTAAGTACTGGCGATGACGTAGTTCGGGGGAACATGGGTCTGAAGGATCAAACAATGGCATTACATTGGATTCAAGAAAATATTAAATACTTCGGTGGAGATCCGTCAAGAGTAACTTTAGTTGGGGAAAGTGCTGGGGGTTCCTCTGTTCATTTCCACACATTGTCGCCGTTATCTAAAGGTACCGAATGTATTTTAGAATCTGCCTGGATTTTTTATATTTTGTAGCCATTGATCTTGTGAACAACTTTTGTGAAGATACTACCTGGAAAAGTCTAGCCGTAGCCTTTTCCCTGCTACTAGAACTATTCAGGTCAAATACACTTTGTGAGTTCAAGCATTCCGTGGCACGTTCATGACGACACAACGTAGACTATGCATTTATAGCGACAAAATGGCTAGACCTTTTGGTGTAGAACCTTCACAGTAGTTGTTCAGGAGGTCAAACGACTACAACATGTCAAGAATGCAGCCAAATCCAACAGCCTAATGCGCTTATGTTCTTTACCTCTTTTGAAAGCATGTTCAATACTACGCGATTTTTGAAGTATTTTAAAATTTCTGAAATGTATTTGACTTGACAGGGCTTTTTCATCAAGCAATTTCCCAGAGTGGAACTGCATTGAATCCATGGGCAGTTATGAAAACTCCGATTGCGCAAGCTCAACGTTTTGGGCGACTACTGAATTGTCCCATTGATTCCTCCAGATCTTTGACAAATTGTCTGAAGACCAGGAGTGCAAGGAGCATTGCTCGTACTCATATTGACTACTCGGTAACCATGCACTATTTTTTATACAGACACCAATTTCATGGATGACCCCAAATGTTGAATTCTCCTAACAATCTTGAATTTCTGTAGAAAGAGCTAATTGGAGACAGGTTGGCATTGTTTGCACCAACGATTGAGAGAGTAAACGATTCATTAGCGTTTCTAACGGAACATCCTCGAGTCCTATTGGAGGAAGGAAGAGTGGCCAATCCAGTTCCATGGATCACCGGGGTTAATTCAGAGGAAGGCCTAATTTATGCGGCCAGTAAGTTCTCACAAGGTCATCTATATTTTTCCCAGTATTTGGATGACCTGAGCCTGTTGATTATTTTGCATTCAAATTGATGCAATCCATGACCTCGAGACGTATTAATAATGTAATTGTTTAATTAATTACAGACGTTATCAGAAACGAAACAAGGAGAAAATTGGCAAACGACAATTGGCGGAAAATTGCCCCGAAAATATTTTACTTCGATGATCACCCTGCACAACATAACATTTCCAACAAAATCCGTGACTATTATTTGCAGAACGGAAAAATTAGTATGGACTCTTTGGAGAACACCGTGAATATGTTCTCTGACCGCGAATTTTTCGAGGGGACTCACGACTCGGCGAAATTACAGTCCAAAGTGGCCCCTGTATATTTGTATTATTACAAGTATCGAGGAAAATTTGGATTTGCAAGTCTATTATTTTCTGCAACCGGGAATTTACCGGCTTCTTTGGACACAGTCATTTCAACCACAACCACTTGGTTTCGTTCAAATGTGCTTAGGCGTGAGAAGCAGTATTACGGTAAGTTGTGCAATGAACGATTGAAAAAAAATTGTTTTTTAAGGATAATTCCTGAGAATATTTTTTGCGTTGTTGGTTTTTGTTCAGGTGTTTGCCACGCAGACGAGCTTCCTATTTTTTACAACATTCCATTAATTACACGGGAAATATACCCCGGGACAGAGGATTACGCGTTCTCCCAGTCCGTCATTAAACTTTGGACTACTTTTGCACAGAGGGGGTGAGTAAGGAGTGCTATAACTACTTAATGTACCGTAGAACCTCTTTAATACGATAATGACCCGGAACGACAGCGTAGATTTTACATTTCGTTTTGGTGTGTTTAGTTCACTGAGACTAAAATTGTTTTTTCATTGTGTGAGGTTTAGCACCAGCTAAACCGGGGGTATCTTTCCCGGGCCAAATGAAAGCTACCAAATCTCTACGAAAAAATACACGGTTATGATTGACTACGCCTTGCGACAAATGTCAATGAATGAGTATTTCTTTTCCATTATTTTAGTAAATCCACAACATTCCAAGGCGTCCCATGGACCCAAGTGAATCCGAACGATACAAGAATGCAGTATCTAACGTTGGATGACTATCCTGAAATGATTGACGAGCCATTTACGGAACGCCTCCAGTTTTGGAAGTCTTTGAAGCTAAACACGTGACAGGTTTTACAGAGCTCGGAGGACTTTTTCAGAAATATTGTCTTCAAGGTCCATATGTGAGGATCAACGGCCATACCGAATATGAGGATGATATCAGTCGATTTATAGTAAAATTTCCGTGGATATGAAAATATTTATTGTTAATTGTTTTGTACGTTATACAAGCGGACTACGAGAAAAGCCCTTGAGGACCGAAATAAAGTTTGTTCTACTTGCATCGTCGTTTTTACTTAATGCGCGCGTGCATTGATTGATTCCACCCAATCCGAACTGAATATTATTACAAACTAATTGCAGTTCAAACTGCTTTAGGACAAATTCATTCGACATCGCACTGCTGTCGTTCAAATGAGCATCTTAAATTATTGGTTTTGGTATCGTACGTAGACACAATTTTTGACGGCCCGGTATATAGATTTTAGGATTGGGTTACATGTCCTCTTGAAGGATACTTTAAATAAATTGAATAGTATTTAAGTCTATGCAAAATATTAAAAACATCGGTGAAAGATTGTCTATCAATTAACAGACCTGTGAGAAGTAGCAGGTACCACTATTAACCCCAACACTCTAAACTGATTTTGGTAAATTAATCCACTCATTAATACAACAGGCATCATAATTGTATTTGGAGAATTGTTACTTCCTTATGCTGTATTCTGTGTATTTTGGCAACCTTCGATTGGAAGGCAGAGTTCTTAATAAAGGAAATTTCTCTATGCGTGTATCTCCACACCGGACCGACAGTTCTTTGAAATAAAATCAATTAACCAGGTCTTAAAATTTGAAGGAGAAGCTTTAAGTGTTTCTAAGAACAAATTAATTTAGGTAGTTCTTAGAATATACTCGGATACACGGCGCTACAGCGAAAGCTAATATTATTGACCACAGTAAAAGACTTTAACTAACTTTACCACTTAAGAAGAGCCTGGTATCCAAAGACACGCATGCAGATAAAAATAAATTATATTCACTGTACGGTTGAACTACATCGTGGGCTAGTTAAGAATTGTCCTTCCCAACTCAACTAATTCATGATTTTTAATTCGTAATTAAAAATTTAATTAGACCAGAGCCAATTAATGTCCAATTAAAATGAAACATATATTACGAGCGACTTGGAAGGCTTAGGTTTGCATTTTTAAATTTGAAAACATCTGAAACGCCAGAATTATAAACTCTTTTCTTGACGTACTAGAAAATGAAGATTGTACCAAAAATACTACTTGTGTTACTACAATTGCACTTCAATTCTGCAGACGCATCTTGCAAACTGCGTACAACTGATCCGGAGTTCTTGAGCGATGCTTCATGCGATCGGGCGAAATTTTGCAAAGATCGATCTTCGTATTTCAATGCGGAAGTGAATAAATGTATTCTACAAATCTACAATAGTGAGATTGTAGGCGAGTCCCCCAGTTGTGAAGATAACACCATACAATTCATTTGTCCTGAAAATGCATATTGCGACTGGGATGCATGTCACTGTGATAAGCAGTTTCTTGCAAGTCTTGATGATAAGAAATGTGAAAAGGCGAGATCACATTTAGAAGATTGCAATATCAGTGGTGAAGTTTCTGAAAGATGTGCTGAAAATGAGGGTCTCTCTTGTCAAGACGGAAAATGCCATTGCAAATACAACAGTTTCTGGAATAACGAAAGCTCAATCTGTGTCAAAAATCGGTGCAAGGACAGATTAGGATATGGTGATATTTTCAAGGATCCTGAATCAGGGGCGTGTCAAGTTGAACTCACGGCGAGAAACGTAAACTCTTACAGGACTTATGGATTGAGTTCCCTAAAGGAGAATCTAATTTATTGTCCAAAGAACAGTTCAATACACGGTGACTCTGAATCCGGGAATTGTCGCTGTGATGAAAATTTTAAGGAAACTGAAGATCGTCAAAGATGTCTGATGTTAAGAACTCATGGAGAAGAATGTGGTTCCGAAGAACTTGGAGTCTGTAACGAAGACATCGGATTATTCTGCCAAGAGGGAATCTGCAAGTGCCGGGGTTCTGGAATTTACAATCCCACGGATTCCCTTTGTTATTCAGAGGAAGATTGTAGAAGAAGAAATTGGCAAACATTTTTCTACACGAACGATGGTGTACCGGAATGTCGTCGTTTGATTGGGTCAAGATGTGAAGAGGATGCGGATCCTTCAGAAGCAATATGTCCTACCAATTCAGCTTGCGCTGGCATTTACTACAGAACTACATGTGAGTGTAATAAAGATTTTACACCCTCGCAGTATAGACGAAGCTGCCTTGAAATGAAGAACTATGGAGACAATTGTACTAAGGAAGAAGGAAATCCATGCTCACCAGAGGCTAGACTATCGTGCTTGGGAAATGGGACATGCAGTTGCCAACACAATCAGGTATGGAACACATTGAGTCAAAAATGTGGTCTTAAAATATCCGAGCGATGCGAGCCCAGGATCCCGGAAGGATCCAATTCTTGCTTAAGAAATGCGAACTGCGAATACGACACTTTCATACGAGGTTTCTATTGTCAATGTGCAAAAGGGTACAGCACAAAGAATGATCACTGCTTAGGACACTACTTGAGCAAATGCGAATTTGACATGGACTGCCATGAGGGAACTCTATGTATTGATGGACTCTGCAGATGCGTCGACTTGCGCCACGATATCTTTGACAATAATCTGGAGCGATGTGTACGACTAGCTGGCTCGACTTGTTCAATAAGTTCAGACGATTTCTGCACGAAAGGTTCTAGTTGTTTGGAAGGAATCTGCAAATGTGAGCTTGGATTTCATACGACTCCTAGTGGTAACTGCTCAAAACTCCTCGACCATGGAGACAATTGTACGGTTGGACAATGCGATTTCACAAAAGGATTCGCCTGTGTCTCTGGAACTTGCGAATGCGTTGACCGGTCAATGACCGTGGATTCAAAAAAAGGCTGCGTTGCCAAAGTAGGCGAGGAATGCGGATTACTTGAATCTGTTCAGAAATGCGGTGGGGATTTGGACAAACAATGCGATTCTTACATGGTTAATTGTGAAACATCGGCATATTGCCAGCATATTGGGAAGGGAGTGTCAAGATGCGAGTTACTCTCGGCACCTTCGATTCCTCGCCCAGACTAAATACACTTTTCCAGCTAGGGCTCCGATCGGTTCGGTTTTCTGGCCGAACCGAACCGAAAATTTTGGTTCGGTTCAGACCTGGAACCGAACCTGAAAAAATGGTTCGGTTCGGTTTCGGTTTTGAACCGAATTTAACCGAAGAAGGTTGCCACATAACCGTAATGTTGACCTTGACCTGTGACCTCGGGGGTTGACCGC